>JAQGAV010000530.1:0-31475 GCA_034691345.1 Phasmarhabditis papillosa
TACATGTTTGTTAATACTGTTTGAAATAGAAAAAAACAAGCGATTAAAATTAAGTTGTTTACTCCAATTTACAAAACATAGAAACATTCCAATAGCAGAAGCTTTACAAACCTTATCTCTTCATTTTTGGAATAATTTGTAGTAGTAAAACTATTTCGTATCTTTGTAAGACGAACAAATAAGGTTAGAAAATATGATTTTTTAGTAATCTCACTCAAGTTGTTAAACAAATTACTAACGCTCACTTTTAGTTGTCTCAGTTTATCCTGGAACTCTTCGGGCCATTCCTGCATAAGCCTCTCAATATCGGGCATTTGTGACTTATAGCTAACCATTGGGGATGGGCGGTTGCGATGCAGACCCTGAAAACTATCTTTTCGAGAAAACAGAATAAAAATGATTTCCTTAACATTTAAATATATTTGCTGATCTCAATTCTCCAACAAATTACTTTATATAAGACTAATGGGCTATAAGTTCTTATACAAAGCTGACGAAATGAAAAATTTCGTATCGGCAATTAAGAAGAATTAAGAAAAATTGTTTTATAATCTATATATAGAAGTATTTAGACAAATTGTTTTTAAACTGTTTTATAATCTATGCAAGATGTTGCATGTATTTGTGGCAAGCTATAGTCTGTTTTAAAACCTAGACTGCAGGCGCCGTTTGTAGTTAACGTGCCGCTATAACCGACTTTATAAGGGAAAGAGACATTTTGCCCGAGTAAAATTGCACTTTTGAATAGGAAGCCGGTCATCGCGGCACGTTAACTACAAACCGCGCTTGCAGTCTAGGTTTTGAAACGGACTATAGCTTGCCAGCGAAGTATCCCGGTTAGAAACGGTGCTCTATAAAATTGAATAGATATTTGGTGGTTTTGGAGTATTTTCCTCAATAGAGCATATATATTAATCTAACACATTCTTTCACGATAATACTTCGTTCTTATGATATTCCTTTACAACTTTATAGAACAACTAAACCCCGCAACATATATATGAGGCAACTCACTCGAATATTCTTGATCCAATTGTCGATTTCATCTTTATTTCTGTCAGCTCGGTCTAGTTTTTTTACAGGAACTTCGCTTGGACCAGCCGTCTAAAACAGAAACTTTTAAAGCAAATAAAGTTTTTAGTCGTATTTTACAATAAAGAATACAGTATGGAGAACATATTTCTGATTGGTACGTATGCTATTTTTAGTAGCGCCATGCATCTCTCACCTCTTTTATAGCATTCCAAATTTGTAGTCCAACAATTGCTGGGTCACTTTGTAACGGAGCTGGCTCATCTAACTCTGTATATCCAATGTTATCGTCAACCTAAAAATATCACTAAAATTCAGATTATTCCTATAATTATAAAATGTCTTGAGACGGACTATTCAAATGTAAACTGTAATTATACCTTGAATGCTTTCTTAGTAGGCATCTTAAATACAGCATACATATGAATTAACTGAAGCTACTCAATTCGGTTAGAGAACGCAAAATGCTAAGATGGGTTTATCACTACATTAACTGATTAGTTTGAGCCTTCACGAGGAGCTGAATCTATCATTCGCAGCGTTACTTATTGATAGTGGAAGTAATTCTCACAAAACATTACCAGTTAATATTTATTTATGTTTTGTGATTCTAGAAGTATCCCAGCAATGTGTTATCAATTAAAATATCCTGTTAGCTTTAAGACTAACATTCAACGAAAAATAAAACACCATGTCTATTTTTATAAGTAGTAGAGCCATTGAATATAACAGAATAGTTTTATTGTTTTTATTGTATCCATAACATTTTTACTATACAATTTTGCTGAGCAAACCCTAGTTCTTTGTTTAATAAACATTTCAAATACTAACTCTTTTTGGTGAGTTTAACTTTAACTATTCTTATGGTTTCCATGGAACAAAGTAAATTTCTAACAAATTAGAATATAAAAAAGTAAAGCGAATTGCGCCTTCATAAACTCACCTCATCCGGTCTGGGTACTTTTATGAACGCATCAATATCCCCAATTGACGGAATGTACTCAAGTTGGAATGGCCTAAACTTTGGTTCCAGTTCGAATATCTCTGGCTGAAAGATACATAGTCAACATTTTTCCATGTTTTTGAATGTACTGATCTTGACTTTCTATTCATAAAACTTTATTATGCTCCCTTTATCAGCTTTTTTTAAATAACTTGTATATTCACCGTATTTAGAAGCATTTCGCTAAACTAAAAAATTGCCAAACCTAAATTTCCCATTACATTCAGGCAAGGCTCCGCATATATAGTGAAAGGCGGCAATTTCAAACCAATAGCTTTTCAACTTAATTTACTACAATATTACTTGAATGAGGGGCGACCGTAATGACACAAAAAACGTTTATACGTTTTACAAAGCACTATCCGCGCCCATATGACATATTTGAATACTACCTTATTTGCTGTAATAAGTAAGATTCTTATGGTTTAAAAGTATATATGCAAACCGTTTAAATATAATACTTTTTGCGGAGTACCACTCTAAGCATCGATAAACCAACCTACCGTGTAATCGTTCACAATGTTGATGGCAGCTATCTCGTCTGGGGTGAAACCATCCGGCTCCACGCGAAATTGCATTAGTCTTTCAGCTTCTTCCTCTTCTGAAGTTATAAATGTTGTTTTATTATTTGAAGTTTATTTCAAATTTTACTTAATGTATTTTTAATCCAGAAAAAGAAGCATTCAAATGCTGAATTATTGATTTATTCAAGGTTACCACAAAAACCATTTAAAAAGGTCCATTCCCTAAAATGCGGGAACGACAGAGTTTATTTCTGAGCCTTTTGCCAGTGGTCGTATTCACAAAGACACCCCATCGCACCCTGGCGAATCATTTGAAATAATCATCATGCGTCCTGCCCTATCAAGGCGTACCACAGGCTCTTCGCGAATAGGGTCACCGATGAGTTTACACTATTTTTCAATCCTCACCCATTCCATCGTAAGCGTCACTGTCCTCATCCTCATCTCTACTTCTTTGAGTCATACTGGTTTGTCCGTCAGGGTAATCTGATAAGGATACTAAAATGATCAATAAGTTTTCTGTAGCCTTTCAAAATAATTTTATAATTCCTTATAATACTATAGTTTTCGAGAAATCCCATAAAATATCAAGAACAGTTCTCTAAAATTAATCTTTTTGAAATCAAATAAAGAGAATTATAGTTGTTGGATTGTTACTCTCAATGTCAGGCCTGTGAGTGTTTTGGGATAGGAAAAGAATGAGCAGCTAACCTAAATTTCAACAATTTATTTCAGCGTTTATGTTTGCATTTTGAATTTTAGTTTAAAAAATTATAAACTATATTTATAAATCTCATCAATTGAGTCAACGATTTTCATGTGAACAAAGAATTTCAAATGTTTCGAAACAGTGGAAAGTAGGCATTTGTTATTTTTTGTCAGTATGCGGGCGTAGAATCATAAAATTTACTATTCAATATTACTGACCTGGATTGGACCTTGGTTCTGGAGAGTTGACTCTTCGATTCTCTGCAGGTGTATAAGCTGGTGGCGAAGACGGAGGGTATTCGGTTTGGGTGGAGCCTTAACTTCCGGAGTTAGGTGGGCCATTAAGAGCCATGTGCATTTATAACTACTCTATTTACTATTTGTAATTTGTGACCAAATAAAGACATGTTTCTATTTTCTCACATTCTGAAGCTAGCTGTAATTGAAGCTTTTGTGTTTATCGTTGTGTCCCTTTTGCTTGAGTTTTGTATTTGAATTATTGGCCGCTTCATCAAAGTTTAAAGGGCTGCTCAAGAATAGTCGGATTCAAAACGAATAATGGAGTGTAGAAAATTATTTACAAACCAAACACAATTGCGTACAAGCAGTTTTCGTTTGAAAATTATTTTCTACTTTCCGTTGTTCGCGTTTTGAATCCGACTATATGTATATGTAAGCTGAATATCTATAATTTGTGACCTACTGAGTACGTGGCAGCCTATGCCAATTTTTCCTGCTTTTATGATATATCTAGAAACCTGGCATATATGTTTGCGACCAATTGTGTACACTTTTCACTATTTCGAAACAATTCTTTCTTTTAACTTGAATGCAACATTGCCTAACTATTAGCTTTTTGAAGTTTTCAGTTCATTTCACCACTTAGATTTAATCAGTTCAAGACTTAGATAATATTAAAGTAGTAAACATTTGCGACTAGCTCACCCGGTGGTATATCTTCTTCCTCCTGTGGCAGAGGAACGTGAGGGTACTCCAACCTCTGAAAGAAGAACATTTCATAAAATGTACACATTTGTATGTCTTTGGTGTTTCTCCTTACAATCGTATTATAGATATCCCTTATTCTCAATATTCTCAGAAAATTTCAATATAACGTATGTCTTCAAACCTACGGTCCGGACCAGGGCTGCACATTCAGAAGGCCGGCTCAGTGCGAGCTTTTGAAGGGACGGAGCTAGGCCGGACCAGGTCCGCACCACTCTGTGGTAAAGGTGCGGACAGCAGGGTTGAAGACAGGCTATATATATTTCATTGATTAAAACGACGTAGTATAGTCTATCTTAAGACCTAGGTTTCCAGCGCGATATGACGAACGGGGCCCGGTGTTATATAAAATAAATGTCAAATCGGTCGAGTGGCCCGTTTTCTCCAAAAGTGCATTCATTTTTTATAACCTTATTGTTTATATATACAAGCAAAGTAGTATCTATTTGTTCATATGTTTCACAACCTTAACAAGAGCTTGATTGTCCGCACTCAATTCTGTAGAGTCATTGCTTCGCGCCGAGAAGCGAACCGATTTGCCTAAAAACATTTATAAAAGTATGAAGTAAACAAGTAAAAAATTTAAGGTGAACAAAAGATAAATACACTATGAGATGATAACTTTCAGTATTCACAAACATTAGAAAAGGCTACGTATGTTTCTGCTTATATAAAAGAAGAATAGCTTTCGCATTGAGATTTCTGTGGAATTTGTATCCATTGTTATTCCAATGCTGTAAAATCAAGAACCAAACGAATACAAATAACTTCAAATAAAAACTTACTAGTACTAGCTCTGCGTTCCATATCTGGATGTCCGAAGCTGTCTTCGTCAGTTTCCTCTAGTCTTGGGGGAAATACGACTTCTTCGTTGTGGAAAATCCCCTAAATTTAGTTTATTTGTTGGTCAAAACAAAATGGGTGCAGTCTTCATTTCAGTTCAAACAATTCAACAGTTATTGTGATTTCATAGTGACTGAAGCCTTCTAATAAATTGAAACATTTCATGATCATTATTTTGTATCCATGAGCAAAGCGTTTGGTTTACTCAAAAATGCATTTGGGATAAGTTGTAGTTTATAATTTCAAATTGAAAGAAAAATATATTGTTGAGTAATTTACGGCATTCAAGAAATAATAATGTTTTACGAATTGATTAAAAAAAGTACGTTTGAGAGCAACAAGGTGATATTGTTGTTGAAAAATAAATATGATAGAATTTGATTCGTTCATATTAACTTGTATTATTAGTTTATGTTTCATAGTATTTAACAAACTTTAAAAAGAAAACTGTGGCGAAATGGGTCTTTGCATCTTTACTTTTGAATTCGACTATCATCTGATTCATCGGTACTTACTAGAAAATACATATTTAAAAGAATAATAAAAGAAGTATGATTGACATTAACATTTTGCTCTCGATGTTGAAAAAAAATCCAAAGTGTTTCTTCCAATCGTTCCTACCTTTTCCTCGTCCAGTCCTCGAATCTGGGTGTCCAAGTCGGACGGGTCTTCACTTATTGGATCTTTCTGGATTAAACGTGACGAAGATGCCATATCTGAAAATGGCGAGAGATTGGTAATTGCTGTGTCTTTTTGAGAGGTAACAGAGAATTAGAAATTCCGAACAGAAGAGACTACAACCACCAGGTGCAGTCAGAGAATTGAAGGCTTACTGCGGGGTTACCTAGGAAACCGACCAAAATAGTCATGCAATTGCAACATTAAGGACTAGTAATGAGAGGGGATAAATTAGTATAGAGAACAATATTAAGTGTATATATCAAATATTTACGTGAATCGATAAATAATAAATATAAATAAATGTATATTTTCCGAAAGTACAATTAAAAAGCGGAAAAGTTATCATATGTTATTTGTTTATAATGGATACTCGTACTTTCGGAAGAGGAATGTGGCCAATTCTGACTTTCTATCCTCCATTTGTGTACATGAAAAGAGAAAACACAACAATCTATAATAATAATATTAGAACTAATTCTTTATGCTTATAATATCATATATATTTGGCTTATATGCGATCATAAATATTTTTAAATATTTTAAATATAAATAAATGATTGTTGGTAAAGGGAGGGAAAATAATGTGGGCGATACTGGAACGTGAATAATTAACTATTTTCAAAAAACCTAAATCTAACTTATTATATGTTCATATTGCGGTTAGGCTACTTCCTTGATTAACAATTGCATAATATCAATATCATAAAACAGTTCTTGAAACATTTCTAGTGCACAGGCAACGAATAACAAGGATTCTGTCGCACTTTTTTAAGAAATTTATATATAGTCATAAATATATATATATATATATATAACAAGGAAAGTTAATATCTTTCTTTTCTGGAAAGTGTAATAAATTATCGTCAAAAGAGGTGGTGCAGGCGGAAATTGCATACATGTAAACTACATGGAATGTTGAGTTAGTTTAAGCCTAAATAATAATACCGATACACAGCTGTATGATCTGCAAAGCCGCAAAATAAGTAACAACTAGTACAACTAACTGAATACCAAACGCTTGCCATTCAAAATATATGTTCTCACAGGAAACCTATTCCAGTCGATTCGACATAGTCCATTTCGGTCAGAAACTACTTTTTTGAGAATAAGAATAATATACGCCATAAAACTGGTAAAGTATAAATTTCGTTTGAACTATAGTCTGATTCAAGAATAATAATGAAGTGTTAATATAAGTATCTCATTGAAAATTGCTCTGAAAGTATTGAAAACCGAAAATATACGCAAAATTTCCTTAAAATAATCAAGTAGCACTCCATTATTCTTCTTGAATTACACTATAGTAGACCTCCAAAAAAGTAATGCCAAAGTGAAAAGAATAGTATATTGTTTGTTGTAAATATTCCGAGCTTCTTCGCAACACTGAATTATGTATAGCCTTCGAAAGAGGGTTTGCATTCTGTTTCAAAGTTGACAAATAAACGTACAACTTTATTGCCTTTCGTTCAACCATATCATGAGTAACATGGTACATCTATTCGGGTATTCTGTAGCTAATATTAATTTCTAGTTTCCGAAATGAAGTATTGTAACAAGCGTAAAAACGCAGCTCAAATGAGCAAGGTACAATCCGGATTGCTCTGCTTCGAAAATATATTCAATAATCGCTTAAACCCTTGAATGGGATGTTGTGTGTGATAATGAAGAAGAACAATATATTCAATGTTATTCCAAATTCAGCTTCAACATCTCTATAGCAACGGATTTTGAATCTCTTCTGTTGTATAATTATATAGGTGATAGGTTAAAATTACCCAACCGAGTAATATCAATACTTCACAAAATTTATATATAAAAACACTTTATGCATTAGCCGGTTTGTGCCATAATGGATAGTTTATTCGAACCTTACTCAAAGATGTATGGTTTGGTCCTTACATCAATAACAAATTAAATGTTCTCAAATTTTAAATATGCATGATATCTGTTGTAACTTATAGCATGTGTAAAATAATCAAGAATTGTTAATGCACACTCTACGAAATCTTTAGTGCATATCTGAAACATTTCGACCACATAGTATTTTCCAGTGCGAAAATATAATGGTTGATGCTAATAGTAGGTGAAATTCTTCGTATAAGGCAGTCGCTGCCATTGAAACGAAAGTAGCTATCCCCTTATTTTCTATTCATAGATATTAAATACAGTGCTAATTTGTAAACCTCAGTGCTCTTGTTGAATACTTTCGTAGAGCATTCTACCAACAATCCCAAACGACCTTGGTTGTGTTTCATTTTCATCGTGTGAGGTTTTGAATACATAGTTTGAACACACACGTTCGGCTATACCATAAAACACAATTGCCAGTTATTTTTTCAATGCTGCGACCAGTCTAGTTTCTCCAATTGTTGAACTGTATGTTCATCCGGCTTTCGTCGCGGTTCTCTGGCAACCACCCGGTTCTCGCATCTCTAAACCCGGCTTCTCGCCGCTCCGCGTTCTCTCTAAACTGCTCGCACGTATGCTTTGCCAGCAATTTTTTGAGTTCTCAGTCGTTTGCCGCCTCTTCAATGAAAAAGGAACTTCTATCACCATTTTTTTCGCCACTCTCCAGCCTGTGTACACTATTTCGTGCCCGAAACAGCGACCCCCAGGCATCGGCCGTTTTTATACTGGTTTTGCTGAGAAAGCAAATGCAAAAAACGGCTAACAAAGGCAGTAACATAGCTACATTTGAAATTGGGTCAGTAGGCATAGATTTCGAATCTGCCGGAGGCGGTTTTCCCGTTCCAGGTTTCACCATTTTCAAATGCTGAATCTGTACTTTCTGCAATTATTAAGATTATTGTTATAGAGGATTATAGTTGCCTTATATCAGATTTGAGGTAGAAATAACAATTATATATTGAATATTTAATTATATGAATTTATAGCGGCCACTTGTGTATATAGTATTGCTTTACTCAAATGCGTCAACTCTTCCAATTTCCAGAAACATTTCATTTCACATTCTCTTTTCTTTATTTCTTTCTTCGATCAGTGTTCTAGTGGGTTTTTCTGCATCATAGTTAGTTCGTCCGTTCTATCGCGTGTGTCGGAACGAACCGGCACGCAGCCGTTTTTTTAGTTGGCACTGCCAGGGAGTTTACTCCCTGCCGAGGCTGACGGCGCAAAAAATAGCTGGCCGCGTTGTCAAGAAAAACGGCTGCCGCCAATGGAACTAGGTTACTGGGCATTATTGTCATTGCGTTGGCCTCTGCTGAAAGTGACCGTGTGCTCTCGAACCCAACTTGCACTTTGCCGTAAATATAGCCGACGCGCTTTAGACTTCAAAGATTAGTGTGTAGTTATGCATATACTATTTAATTAGTTTCATTATTAAGTATGATTGAGGTTTCTTTAAATATATCTATTTTTGACTTTTTTCACTGTAGTAAGTTTCAATAGGAATAACGGAGTGTCTCGTGAGATATTCTGGTGAAGTTCTGTAAATTTCTCTTATTCGGAAGCTTTCAGAGCCCTTTTCGAATATTTTGTTTTTTAGCACTTTGTTATAATTTTGGATTCAACTGTAGAAAGAACAGTGGAAATATTAACAATTTTGAGTTAAAAAATTGTACAACCAACTTGGTACACAAGAGTTCAGCTTTTTTCTGATTCTCTTCACTTTTTTGCAAATAAGGATAGCCGACACCTTTTCTGTCTGTTCTGAACTTTCTAGGTTTTATATTCATTCAATTTCAATCCCAAGTTGATTGTCTTCATTTTTACTATAAATCCCATAAAAAACACTGCGCTCTTTCGTACTTTGCAATGCAGTCAAACTAAAGATTACGAAATTTTGCGCTTGAGGTACGAATACTTTCGAAAATGCAAATCTTCGTGTTTGTACTGGTAGTTTTGAAGATTTAACTACGAGGTTTCTACTGAGATGTTCTTCTGTCATTATTATTTGTAGTAATAACTTATTTTAAATGGTTCTGCAACATTTTAACATATAAGTTTCAGGCAGGCCCGAGGCGGCTCCCAGGATCCTAGATCCGATGGGATTGCTTTGTCATCACCATGTTATGGTCCAGATTTGAAGGTAACTAACCCAATTTCTTGTTACGCGTAGTTTTTTTATTTATATTTTTAAAGTAATTTTTAATAAGACAAAGTTATAAATATATAAATACATTTATAAATTTATCTTCCCGGAAAATTTAGCTTGTGATGACACGTCTTCAGAACATGATGTTAAAAAGTAGCTATTTCAGGTTCTTTTCCAAAAGCACATGTTTCTAAAGAATTGTTCATGATGATGTTAGCTTCTAAATATCGTTACTGTAAGTTTAGTCCTTGAATATTACCCGCATTACTATAAATTAGCCATCTTAAGCAAACTAGGTTTGCAGCCCAGTCATGAGAAATATTAAGTCAAACAATATGGACTAGAGCCTGGTAAACCGGGTAGATCAATTTAACTGCAAAGGGCTTACTGGAATAAAACCTATAATAAAATATCATTTGTTATGAATAAAAATTTGTTTTACATTGAGATATTTCAGGTATAAATACCATGTGCTGTCACTTCTGAAAGTCGTGAAGTATCTTCCGATAGTCTATAGTTGGAAAGAATTTGTTCACAGTTATTAACTAGTTGTCTAGTAATTATCTTAGAATTTGGAAATCAAAGCCAAAATGTCATTTTTCAATGCCGGTACCCTTTCCTTATGTTTTCTTCGGTTGAACGTAGTCCACCAGTAATTTAGGATTAATTAACCTATTTAACCTGAAATATTTTACAAAAACAGTTTTTGGAAACCTTTCCAGTCCCGACCCTAGGTCGGCTCCTGGTGGACCAGCTAGTAAGCGATTTGTGTGGCCGTCTCACGGTCTACGGTTATGTATTGCTTGAATTGTATCGGAGGAACACCCGTAGTACCAAAAACCGGCTCCGCCCAGTATTGATTGATTTTTTCTTTTTTCACGGGTGATCTACCAAAATTTGCTGTTTCTCTTGTGCCCAGACATTCAATGTCTATAATCTTATTGTATTTTAGTAACCCCTTTTACTTTCAACTATACAACTGCCCTATTTACAAATGCCTACTTAGAACACTAGTACGCGTTCCTAGTTCTTAATGTTAGTATGCCTTGATGTTGTAGAGATGTTGGGCTAATAAATATTGTTATATGATAACGTTTACTGTTTCTTAATACAAAAGATAATGGGGCGTGGGCTCTTGAAAATGAAATGTTTTAAGTCTGATGAACCGATTTTACAAAGTTTCTTTGTACTGAAACTAAACTAACTAACTATTTACAATAACACAACTGAAACTGACAAAAATAATTAGTTAAACATAGTAAGACGCAGACACATTCGGCAACTTGTTAAAAGAATCATTCCCCTTTAATATATATCCCATGGTCGTGACCCCTTCCCTCGCAAAGTATTAACTTGAAGTAATCAATGTCCTTCTATTTTGACACTCTCTTCGAAATAGTTAGATTGCGAAAACTTGCTTAGTCATGCCTTCTCAGCGGCGTCACTTGCTGAGCCCACGCCCCGGGTTACAATGATGTACCGCTGACAACTAAATATATATATACATATATCTGTGTATAATTAACTTGTACATATCTACAGTTAATAAAAAACCAGAAGCATCATAAAAACTTCTCGTTACTCTAGCATAGAGTGTTCCCTAATCGCGAATAGAGGAATGTTGCAGGTAAATGCTACTTAAAGGGACATAGGGAGAGTTATCGCGCCAATATACGGTAATTGGGGGCAAACAATTCCCTCTTCAATCTCAAATTAACTTCAAAAAAGTGTCCCTATGTGCCTTTAAGATAGTGATCAAACTAGAAGCCGTTTGCACAAATCTTCTGGAATACAAATTTGCCTCGATCCCTTGCTGCTGATTCTTGGATTACAAACTTGCTTGCCATGACTCATTTGTCTAGCTTCTAAGTCTAGAAAGAGTAAGATATATGATTTGGTGTTTCGTACAATGAACAAATTCACTTCTGTACATACAAAATATGTATTGATCACATATATACATTACACAATTATTTAGTATTCTTCACCATGCTTTCCACATCATTCCACCACACAGCATATAAAGTTGATTTTCAGATTTAACAGTCATTCCAAAATGCGACATCTATTTCTATTGGTGTGTACAGTATTCTCTGTGGTATTAGCAGATACCTATATTCAACAAAATTATACTGCAAGACCACTGACAAGAGAAGAAAATGAAATACTACAGGAGACATGTGGACGGAAACGTAAGTATAATAGTAACAAGCCTTAACGATTTGAATGTGGTAGACTCCTGCAAAGACTCACCGCCGCGACGTTCCATTGTGATATTAAAACTTATATACCGCTTAGTAGAGAGTGCAGCTAGGCTCTTTAGCAATCAGAGAAAGTGCTGGTGCCAAGTCGACTTTCTAAAAGCGGTGGAGCACCTTTTTTTATATATTTTTTATATTTCACAGAACTAAATAAGTGATGGTATGTGTTTTAAATATAGTTCTATTTTTAACTACAAATTGTTGTAAAATTCAAGATTTTCGATGCCAAATTCACAAGTTGCTTCCCGGTAGCTAGCTCAAAGGTGTCCAACTGTCGGTGCCAATCCTAATATTTTACCGCACCGTGCGCGCCATTGCCGAGTCGGGCCGAGTGGAGCTGCTCATCTCTACGCCTACTAACTGCTTCTTTTAGCCTATCTCACGTCATCAGAAGGTCTGTCAATGAATCAACAAAAAGTTATGAATGGGAGACGTGTGGAACGGAAAGAGGCCCCCTGGGTAGTGTCACTGGTGCGAGCCACGATGTGGAAGCCAAGCATGACAGTTCCAGAAATATGTAAGGAAAAGGAACAAAATAACTCCTGCTAATATTTCCAGAGTAAACCTTAAAAACAAAATTCTCAAAAGTTATTTGTCAAATTAGAATCTGAAAACAATTTACCTAATGGCAATGTTTGCAGACAAAGCTTCATATTCTGGATGCACTGGAAGTCTCATCAGCTCCAGACACGTTATTATAGCAGCTCACTGCATATAGTAAGTAACATGATTGTATGTGGTGAAACCAGAGAACCAAAGTATACTAATATTTTATGCTGATACTTTTGCAGTAAATCACTGAATCGTCTGCTGTTCGTGTTTAATCGTAAATGCAAAGATGTACGCAGCAATGAATGCCGGGAAGAACCCATTTTAATTCGGAAATCCCTAAAGGTCGGCTATTATAAAAGAAACCACATCGTTTAAATTTCAATCTTGGGATCACGAAACTGTTATATGTATGAAGTGTCACTGTGAAAATGTATTAAGGTTTTGAATAAAGAAGCTCCTGCACAACCTAATAGAATAGTTTATAGAATAGTTTTATTGTTTTACCGAGACAAAGTAAGTAAACAGTGTAAAATATCTACAAGTCAAGTAATATCTCATTAGAGTGGTCTTGGAAGGTAGATTGTGGCTGGGAGAGAGGCCTAGTCAATCACCTTTGGTTGGGGAAAATGAAAAAAAGAAAAGAACAATTCTAAAATAATACAATATTAAGAAGTTTTACTGTATTTCAAGGGGGGATAACATATTACAAGAAATAATGAAGCAATAGAGAAAACAAAATGACATTTTATTTTCTAGGCCTACAGATCTGTTCGTTTTCAAGCAGAAGGTGTTAACGCGGCGGATGCAGGCAAAATACCACGAGAGTATGCCGATGTGGGTATTTATGAACTAACTGAAGATGTCCCATTCGAAAATGATGTGCATCCAGTATGTCTTGGAGGTAGGTTATAAGTTGATTCAATCCTGTTCAAAATTTGTTTCAATTACAGACTACAAAGTGAATATTGGAGAGTCTCTGGATCTATATGGCTATGGCAGAAACGGTCGTAAGTTTAATTATTATAAATTTTCAGTTCAAAAATGCTGAAAAATAGTTGTTTTTCTAAATTAAACGCTGCTTGCCGGTGCCGCAAAAATCAAGCTCATATCTCTAAGTAAATAATGATTTAAAGTGATTAAAACAGATATTCTTTTCCCGTAATCGCACATATCACACAATAACTAGAGATTTTTCCGCGCAGAGTTTCGGCCAATCATTCCGGAATCTTTTGAGTAGAGACGGCTCTTTCTAACCTTCAGGCTTCGGGTGCACAAAACATGGGATAAACAAGCTGCTGGTTTCCCAAGCCTTCAAGTATGGATATGCTACTTTCTACAAGCCTTCGTGCTCAGAGGTGGTGATCCGGCCGGCCCGACCTGGGTTTCAAAATGTCATGCCGGGTTGAACAGGGTTAGGCCGGGCGGGCAACCAGCTCTGTCCTTACTAATGTTAGGCAAAATCCGCGCTAACTGTCTCGAGCATACTTGTCAGCTAAAGAATTCTTATTTCTAGGGGACAGCCAGCAAAAGGCGAATTACTTCCTCAATCATTTACCACTGACCAGGGTTGCCTGCAGTCATCAGGGCCGTTTTATGAATAGTTTCTGCGCCTACACTCAATACCAGAAATCGTGTCCGGTTAGTACTTGGGTCGTCAATTTGAAGAAACTATTTTGAGTTGTATGTTGGGTAAGGTGGTTATTTAATATGGTAACCGGTGAATCAGTAAATGGCATGCTGTTTTATCGGCAAATTTCTTATACACTCACCGATATAGCGTTTAACAGGTAAATTTATGAAATTTCCTATCTAATGACCACCCTGCTTGTGCTTGTTCCAGGGTGACAGTGGCAGTGGTGTGATTCACACTCGTAAGGGCATTAAGTCTATTGTTGGAGTTTTGAGTGGCGGTCAAGGGGGATGCGCCGCAGAGTTAGTTTTTGGCAAAGGTGAGTAAGTTCTGTGCAGATATAGTGCGCGCCACGTGCTTAAGTGCACCCCAACACAAAGTGAATTGATAATATTTATCCAAGCAAATTATATATCTAGAGAGATACTCTTGTATTAAATGGGATTTCTTCGAATTTAGGGTTGGCTCGCACCCGATTCAACGGGGAAGTATTTAAACTTGAATCGGCCAACCCAAAATTCGTCGATATAGCCTCGTGGTATATCGAAAACGAATCTTGTGTGAAGTACAATTTTTGCAGCGCACCGTCGGTCTGTCGAATGATTTTTGATTTTCCTAACTACTTTGAATTAGTTTCCTGGTCCGTCCGTAGGATATCTTTTAGTATATCTAAAAATAGATCTTCGTATTATTGTAAGGCAGATTCTAATATTATGTGAGGTTTTTTACCTAGTATATATCAAATATCAAAAATCTTATCAATAATTCTAATTGTATAATAATTGTATTAATAATAATCTAATAATTGTATAAATATCAAAAAGATCTTTATTTTCCATATTTTAGAACCATATTATGATAGAGTAGGTGGTCTTCTTCCCCATCTCTATTGGATCTGTGAGGCCACAGGAGTTTGTCCCAATAAGTAAGCTATCATGAATCATTGTTGGGGTCTCTTCTATTTTTGCAAACTGAGTAAGGGTAAGAAAATTAGGCTAGGGCCCGATCCTGCCCGACCCCTTAATACCCCTGGGTTCCTGTACTTGGAGTGTTGAGGCAGACCAGATTATTGATATTGATGGTTTTTTTTCAGAGAAGTGGAAAAGGACGTTGCAATCTGGAATGCGTTACCGAATAGACATCGCGTAAGATATGAAACATTTGATGTATTGGATGAATACGACATTTATATTTGAGAATAACATTTATTATTTCAGATTTTTACTATAAATATATATTTTTGAAGTACTGGTAATGCCCTTTTAACTTGTAATTACTTAGTCACATCAAAGCGAAGAACAAAATGGAATACTAAACAGTTATATAAAACAATTGTCATAACCTTGTTACAGTATGCTGCTTGATCGCTCCAGGACAAAATTTATGTTGACATGGTTCGGAGAGTGTAAAAGTCAACAATTACAGTTCTCTTTCTGATCTAAAAATACTGAACAGGAAAAGAGAGAACTATAGAGAACCACATTTCTAAAATAGTAATGAAACCACTATGGTTGCAATGCGACTGCCACCTTGTGGAGAGACTATAGAGAGTAAATTCTTCATAGTCACCTAGATTCTAGCGTGAGAGATGCGGTTGCATTTCGTCGCGTTTGTTGTTACAGCTTCATCGCGAAAGGGACTTTCCAACGGGGTGTTGTTGTGTGCACAATGTTATTTCAAAAGGTTCCAGCACAAAATATGGTGGATTTGTTAGTATAAAACTTGACTACATTAAGATGCCTCGTCTGAATGTATCTTAGATGAAAGCTAAACCACCAAGTTATAAACAATCTGTTTTTCGATTTACAACATATTCACATTTTAAGTTTATTATAATCTAATAATCATCATGTTAGAAGTGTGAATATTTCTTGTTACGTGCTCCATTGGCTCGAATAGCATTTCCCGCATTGTTCCAATAGGTAATATTGAACAGAGAATGGAGTATCTTATAGTTGTCTGAAAAGTTTCTTGAGTTGCTTTAAACAATTCGCATGGACTGTGCTGTAGTCTGCACCTCCATTAAAGATAATTACGTTGTTTTTAGTCGGAATGGACTTATTAACGAAAGTCACTCTTGTCTATATGGCCTTTGCATGTTTTTAGAAATTGATAGATTAGCAATTGTAGTAGAAAAATTTAGAATATTTACAAAATACGTTGTATCGTACTTGTATATCAAAATTTGGTTCAACAACAAAAGGGCTGGAAAAGGCCGGCCCTCATTTTTCCAGCTTTGAACATTAGCATCGTTGGATGACTCGTAGCCATGGGGGCTGTTAATGATATATATCAAGTGGCTGTGACAAGCGCAATTGCCACAAATCGCTCCTTAACAATGCAAATCAATTATTTTAGCTTTCTCGTTTTAGGCATGCGTAGTCGCTTGAAGGGCTATGTTTTCAATAACAATCTGTTTCAAAGGTTCGTCGAGTTGGAACAATTGATAAATCATTCAAAAACGTTCCGAACCAGTAAGTCCCAGTGGAAAAGTAGTTACAAAAGAACTGTGATCATAACTTCTTTGAATTTTAATTTCAGCCACTTACTTGGCCGGACAGGAGGGGGGTTTGTGATTTCTCTATCCTGGCGCCAGGAAAGCTCTACTTGGGGTGCAACCATAATCCCCAAGAGTAGGAATCTCATGCTGAATAAATTTAGAGAAGGACTAGACGAACAGCCAAAAAGGATTAATACTGAAGTTCAATTCCGTTTTGCCCATAAGCTGATTTCAAAAGGATGTAGTTTAAGCACCTACTTGTTTGTCGCCCACCCTGCTTAGTTTATCGTTTTTGGTCTTCCGGGTTCAATTACGTAAATAACATTCGAAACAAACTATTTATTAACTAGTCCTCCACCACCGACAAACACACAAACATTCATATTATTTTCATTCAACATGGGTGCATATTCAGGATTGCAAGGAGTAGCTCCTGGACACAAGTTTTCTCCGCAGAACATCATGTCACCGAGCGGACTAAAATGCAGAGATAATACAAGCCATTTGTACAATTTTCTATTTATATTGTCCAAACTTTAAAATTTCTGTTGAAGAGAAAATAATTGCGGAAGTAGACACTTTGTATGTTGTAATCGTTGAGAATTACTGATTTCTTTGAATGTGAGGTAGTAATGTTTTAGTGAGAATAACTATGTATTAAACGTCGGGTCTGGAGCATATTTGGCTTTACCTACCAATCATCGATACCGGGAACTGGAGGGCGAGTTCGAGTCTGCACCCCACCACCACCGCAACTGATAGGACACGGACTCCATGCGCTCCATGGCCCGCATTCATCGAATTCCTGCAAAAGGAGATCAGAAAATTGAAAACCAAAAACCAAAAAAATTGAACACCAAAAAAGCCGTTTCATCACACCAATGCGGCGGTATCACGGAACGACGCTGACAAATGACGTGGCCCATCCCCTAACACATTTGAACACACACTGCGGTCATTTTCTTTTTGATCGAAGGGTTAAAAAGATCCGTAATTCAGAACTTCTTTCAATGCACTGTAGCCTAACCATCACCCAGTTATATATTGGGCTTACACTAAAACAGGAGTCCTTACACGTGATTGAAAATTCTGACTTTTATTGAAATTACCTTGACGACTTGAGAACCTGGATAACAAAGAAGGCAGGAATGAAAACTGGAATAAATACTAACCGTAGTGGTCACCATAGTTGTAGTGGATGCTGTTGAAGTCGTGGTCATTTGTGTAGTCGTAGTGGAAGATGTTGACGATGTAGTGGAGGCTGGAGAAGTCGTGGTCATTTTTGTAGTCGTAGTGGAAGGTGTTGACGTTGTAGTGGAGGCTAGAGAAGTTGATGTAGTTGCACTGGTTGACGATGTCGTTTCTGGAAAAGAATAGGTTTCTGAGCGGTCCGATTTCATCACAGAATGGCGAAGTGCGGTTATTCGGATGCATATGTATAAAGCGAGCTAGTAACACCGATGTTTTAACCAAAAAAGCAAGTTTCAATCAAAAAACTAGATATTTTCGGGATGTTCCTATACGTCTCAAAACGCTGATCGGTTGCACAGACTCCTAGCCGAGGTTTTCTTCAATGTTTTACAATACACCGGCTAGAAGTACAACGCGGAGCCTGTCTAACCACGATTTATGACATTTATTATATAAAGATCATCGTAACTATTCTAAACAATTATCTTTGCTTTATATTTTTTGAATGAATGGAAGGCAAAGCGCAGAGATTTCATGAATTTCTTCTTGTAAGGCCTAATGTATTATATATATATGTACCGGTAGGCTTTGAAGTTGTAGTGCTGTGAGTTGTCGTCGACGTCGGAGGAGGTAATGCTGGAAGAATAAAAATGTTTTGTTTTCTTATGGTCTGGAGAACCACCAATAATAAGTATGATTGTCTTCTTGACAGCAGATGTATGCCCCACGCCTATTCCCTTTCCCGGTGAACTCGGCTCATCACCGGCCGGTCCATTCAACCCTAATTCTTTTTCTGGAACTATATGATCTTTAAAATAGCTTCCAGCCAATTTACCTGTACTCTGCGAATTGGGTGAAAATTGCTCTCTTTCCCATGCTAAGAACAATTTTTATTCGAAACCTTGTGCTTGGTCAGACTGATTTTGTAAAGTTTCGGCTAATTTTGGATCATTTTAAGCAAAACAGATTACGGATAATCAAAAAGTCGACAAAAACACGTGCTTTATTATAGTATATAACAAATAAAAGACCGTAGAGCGCGAAGGTATAAGCAGGCTTCTGCAATTGCGTATTTGTGTTTTTCTAGATATGATACAAAGTAAAACTAGTATAATAATATTTTTCTGACTTCAAACAAAAAATTGCGCATCAAAAGATATAATGGAAGTTTAATGGAGAACGAGCGATTTTACAAACCTTACACAACACCGCGCACTGCAGTCTTATTCTTGTTATGGACTATATCAACTTTATAGATTTGACTCCTGTGCATTTTGGGAGGGTTGGCCTTTGAAATATACTTACTGGTGTCGTCTGACGGGACCGTTTTCAGGCAACTTTCTACATTAGAAAACGAAAGTAAAATAGCTGAAACGGCTAACAGGAACATCTCCATCGGAAAGCATATAATGAAACATTTTGATTTCTATCCTTATATCCATTGTTGAAATGGGTCGACATTCAAGTTTGGTGCCAGGATATCGCATTTATCGTTCATCTTTGAGCTTCACTGACAATCACAGATATCATAGCCGCCATCACCGAATGTACCAAAATGTACCGAAATGTACCCGATGAAGAAAGCAAAAGTGATATAAAATGTTCCAGGGATGCAAGTATCTGATCTATATATTTATCTCATATTTGGCGTATCTTTTCACACTGAACCGCACACACTACTCAAAAAGCGACCATCCGGTGTAATAATCAAACTGCAGGACTACATTTGAAAACAGTGTACATGTGTTAAAGATGGTTAAACGTAAAGTGATTTCAATTAAATTGCAAAGAGTTAGAAAAATTACTTTGTAGTCGCATTTGGACATTAGGATCGAGCTGGTTCGGGACTGCCAAACAAATTTCCTGCGCCCCTAGCAGCTTCATGCCACCTGGACCCGAAAGTCACAAAGAGATCTTCTGTTTGCGACTTTTCTTCTCTTTACATAAAGGTTTATTTACCCAAATTTGAGGTCCCTCTAAATCCCGCGTGGCAGCCTATAATATCTCTTCTGAACCCAGGGACTAACAAACATAGTTAGTGAGATTAGAATTATTGGAGGTATGATCACATCTTTACGTGACATTCACTCGATTTTACTGCTACCGATATTTTTCTGACGATGCTTCCATTTTTCTGTTGTCAGTTGTTCTGATGTAAATCTGATGGAATCGAGCCAAAATAATAAATCTGCGTTTTGTTAAACACTTTTTAGTTGGAATAAAGGTGCACATAAGTGTTGGGTGGCTAGATCATACCCTCCCTTCCCAGTTTCCAAAAAAATAAGAAAATAATAAAAATTAAAACTCGAAAAATAGAAGTTGAAAAATTATCTATGTTTTCTATTTATGGCCGTCTATTGCCGGCCATAGAAGTTCTCCAAAAAACCCGGCCATGGACGGCCATTGAAATCCGCCAGCTTGCTGGTTGATGATATTTGTACACTAGACAAATAACTTACATATCAGTACCCGAATCTGTTTTTCAGTCCTTTTTTATGCAAAAAAAAACCTTACTCTGTACTTATCAATGTTAAATACCCTCAAGACTGGTTATAAAATACACTTTTCTCAGTCTCAAACAACCAAAAACTATATTCATTCGAATACAAGAGAGCTTTTTTGAAAGGAAAAGAAACACCAATTTAATTAAGAACGACGTCTATATTCAACATTCATATATGCCCAATGTTATTAGAAGGATAACATTGGGAATATTAATCAATTAAAACGTTCCTATGCTTGTTTCTTGCCGCTATTTTAATAATGAAAGGCTTGTTAATCAAAATGTACAATAACTTCCGAGCCCTGCTGTAAAAGGAATTCTAACCAACGACCTCTAGCTTATGAGCGCAACTTCTAACCACTGGGCCACCACGCCCCCATATATAGATTGAATATTTGAAACATTCTTGTATTTCCATATTGCCGATATTAACAATAAATGAAAACCATTTTGGTACGAAACAAATTCTTTCTTTGCAACATATTTATACAGCACCTTCTTGTGTGAATTCATTTTAAATTGCGTCGTCTACTCTTGCTGATCTGTACAGTATTCTCTGTGGTCTAGCAAGAGTAAGAGTTGTGATTTGGTGTTTCATACAATGAACAAATTCACTTCTTTACATACAAAATATGTATTGATCACATATATACATTAGACAATAATTTAGTATTCTTCGCCATGCTTTCCACATCATTCCACCACACTGCATATAAAGTTGATTTTCAGTTTTAACAGTCATTACAAAATGCGACATCTATTTCTATTGGTGTGTACAGTATTCTCTGTGGTATTAGCAGATACCTATATTCAACAGAATTATACTGCAAGACCACTGACAAGAAAAGAAAATGAAATACTACAGGAGACATGTGGACGGAAACGTAAGTATAACATTAGCTGTAGTACAGTTAGGGAGTTTCATTTGACTTAGTTATACCGTATAGTCAGATTCAAAAGTAATAAGGCCGTGCACTGAGATTGCATTACTCAGATAACACATCTCAACACTCCTGCAAACGGAATTTTATTAACACGGCTGTATTACTGTAGAATCTGACTATACAATACGTTTCACTGCGTACTGAATCAATTCAAAACTATAGTCGACGGACTTAACGCTTGCAACTAAAGGTCAAAAAATTTGAATCAGAGCATAGATTTGCTTTAATTGTTTTATGTTATAAATTTACAGTTCTTACCGTAACCCCTTGCAAGCGATTAGTCTACCGACTATAGCAGTTGTATTGACATGTTTTCTAGTAATCGAGGCGTGCATTAAATCTTGTTAGACAAATTTATAATATGCAAATGGGTGTTAATAAATTGTGAACAAGGTCAAAAAACGCCGTTAGTGAACCAACCTTTTCTAAGTCTCGATGTTCAAACATGCATATGTGACAGTTCGAAAATGAGAGGGCATATTGTTTCTTTTTAGAATTCACTTTGGTGCCAAATAGATTCCGTCATCACAAGGTGTTGAATGGTGATGATTCTAGTAGAGACGATGCACCATGGATTGTTTCGGTTCTGAGGGTTACTAGATGGAAACCAAGTTTGACAATCAAACAAATGTGTACGTTTTATAAAGGTTATAGGCTGCGTCAGCTTTGATGGCTCCGTTGGTCTGCTTGAAGTTCAAGAAACTAATTGACTTCCTTTATTACGATGGTTGTTGTATCACAATATGTTACAGTAACTTGAAAAATTAAGACTTTAAAAACTTTTATCGATGTTTCAAACTACGTATTTCATTGTTTCAGATAATTCTCCCACAACTTTGTTATGTACTGGCAATCTAATCAGTTCTCGACATGTATTGACTGCAGCCAAATGTGTTGATAGGTAAGTTTATTACGACGTTTATTCTCACCTAATGGTTAATTTAATGGCCCTTTGGCTTTCCGTTGTTTCAATTAATAACACAATGAGCAAGTTATTCAAGAAACTTAGTAAGATTTTTGTGAACCTTTTTAGAGTCGGCGGCAAAGCTCTTACAAGGGTATACGATACGAACTTCAAGATTTATTAGAGCGCGCCCGAGCATTTGCCCGCGAAAACGCGGATTAGTCCATGATACAATGTGCAACACCAAATATAACTTATTCTCCTGGAATAATTAATTTATATTTGTAAATATAATTATTTAACGCATTGTAAATTAAGCACTCAGACGTTAAATTGTATATCGTTTGTCCGCCGTCTATATAAATCTAGCCGCTAGTTTTATTTCAGAACAGCAATCCATCGATTGCTCTTTGTTTTCCACAAACAGTGCGACGAATCAAAGTCAAAAGCATGCGATGAGCAACCGATCCTCATTAGAAGATCGGTAAAGGTAATCTACAGAAGTTTGCTTTAAAGCTAGCTAACAAATATTTACCCGCTATATATTATCGGTTCGATTTCATCATTCTAGAACTGTTATATTTTCAATTTGAGATATCTAACAGTTTTGTTATAGTACGTTTCAAAACTTAGACTACATTGCGCCGGCCTCGATCGATGCGCGGTAGTTTAAATTTTGCCTTCAAAAGTTCTCGCAATGTAGTCTACGTTTTGAAACAGATAAGAGTTATTTACAAAAAGTGTTTTTGTGAATAGTCCACTTGAAGACTAGTCAAACATAAGTGCAAAGTTATGTGTCAAGATATGAACTAGTCTTACATTAGTTCACAATTTTTGTAAAAAGACAACACAATATGTACACCAACCGCTGTCCGCTTCGGCGACCAAATTTAAAACGGTTTTTGTTAGTTGGGACAAAGTCAATAAATCCGCAAATACAAAACGATAAGTAAAGTTGCTCTTATTCTACAATGTATATAGTCTTATTCAAGAGGAATAATGGGGTGTTACTTGCGTATTTTTGTACAATTCTGGGGATATTTTCGTATTTCGAAAACGTTCAGAGCCATTCTCGTCGAGATTCTTTTATAACACTTCATTATTACTCTCGGATCTTACTATATGAATTAACGAAGAAAATAAATGTTGTTATATATTAGTAGTTATTTAGGGGTTCCGAGCAATCCGGTTTGCAGAGGTTGAGGAGGAGGCTAATATACCTGCCACATTTGGTAACGTCGGGATTTATGAACTCACTGAAGATGTTCATATTGACAATTCAATTTATCCAGTTTGTCTTGGAGGTTAGTTTTCAGAAAGATCATGTACTTCGAATTGCCAACCTAACAAAACAAAATTATTATTTACATACATGGAACATCTTCACATAATAAGTTTTGTTTCCATAAAGCTATAATATCGGCAAAAATAAACGCAAATGATGTATACATTTAGATTACGAGCTAACGTCAGTAGAATCAACTGATTTTTATGGATATGACAGTGGGTGAAAAATATCAGACTAGCATATTTATTAACTAAAACATTATAATACTAATAGTATCCATATCGTTCAGTTGTTTACGATATTGTCGACGAATCAGGTCCTTGTGAATTTTCTTTGGATTTCCGCGCTCCTTGTAAATTCTACCGTACACCCCTGCAAACGATTCATCCTTCGACGATAAAACTTTTAAACATTTAAAACTGAGTATAAATAGCATTCAAATTACAGTCGGCGGCCAAGGCAAAGGTATACGGTACGAACTGCAAATTTTATCCGTGCGGGGCCGAACAATGGCGCGCGATAATGCGGACTAGTCAATAATGAAATGTACAACAACAAATCTAACTTATTTTTAAAGAACAATTAAATTATATTAGTGAACATAACTATTTTGCGCACTTTAAATTGAGCACTTAGACCTTTAAATTGCATATCGTTTGTCCGCCGACTAAAATTTAAGATTTCGAAATGTTGCAGACTTTTGTTTGTGATCTTCCGATTGGTATGCGCAATTTTCCAGGGTAGCGTGCCTTTAAGATTCAATTAAATTGGTATTTCAATTTTGGGTGTACCGTGCCTCTAACGATAACCATAATTTAGACAATCACAAGCGTAATACAAGACATCATCTTTCCCATGTTGCTCTGGATGTTGCCGATTGCGATCTCAGTAATGACGAGCAATCTAGTGAATACTACTCGGATATGCTATGCACCTACAACAAATACAAGAAACTTTGTTCAGTAAGTTCATACATAATTCGAGTGATTTTCTCGCAGATCATGACGTTAAATTGTTAAAGTTATTTTAAAATAATTCACTTCCTGTAATCGCACATATCGCACAATAACTGTAGATTTCTTCGGCGCAAGATTTCGGCCATTCATTCCGGAATCTTCTTAGCAGAGACGGCTCCTTTCTAACATTCAGTCTTCGGGGTCACGGAACATGGAATAAATTAGCTTGCACGCAGGCAATATCTTGACGAGTAATTTATACTTTAAAGTTTTTCTCCTGTAAACGTTTGTTTTCTTACTATATTCTTATACTTTATCCACACATTCGTAATTTCATTTAGGAGGATATTGGCGGTGGTCTAGTTCATAGTCATAGAGGAGTGAAATCCCTAACTGCTATTGCTGGAAATGATGTATCTTGCAACGATATCGATAGAAGACAAGTTTATGGAAAAGGCATGCTTAGAATGCTAACGGGTCGTCACTTTCTTTGTATACTGTATACTGTGGGCTTCAATTCTAAACGTTGTTTTCTATTTAATATTTTCTACTGGTTGCTGTAATAGCAAGAAGTGAACCGAGCGAATATAAGAAAATTATCACCCAACCCATATAAAATCTCATATGATATTGAGATTATTGAAATAATTTATTGTATTGTATTGCTATATTCATAGATTCGGAAAGGAACGCTATGACAAAACTGCAGCCTCATCTCTACTGGATTTGTGAAGCAACTGGAGTTTGTCCAAACAAGTAGGTTGTGAACGAAAAAATGAAAAACAAATATAATATTACAAATGAATGTCTATAGATATTTAATATTGAAAGAAAATAAAAGGTGAAATTGTTTTAATTTTGAGTATTCAGAGAAATTGAAGACGATGTTGCCTTATGGACTTCATTACCCAACAGAAAGCGAGAACGATACGAGACTGTTTCAGCAGTTAATGAGTTTGATATTTATGTACGAAATTGAGACGTATGATGACAAGTTGTTGATATTAAAATAAATTAAAGCATTTCTGACCGTTTTATATGAGCTATGTTCATTGTATCGGACCTCCCAGAACAGGATCGGGCTCCACTGGGCCCGCAGTCCCGGACCGGACCGGGCCCGAGATCAGTTTTCGGTAATCACTCGGGCCCGGCCTAGCTCGCCCCATTTAAGAAGTCTGCACAGTATGAATAAGAAAACGATTCTCGCTGGAAAGATTAGAGCATTTTAGGAAACAGACACCCTACCACTTATCGTGAAAACTGCGTTAATTGACAGAAACAACGCATTCTCTTAGATAACTTGTTTGAAATATCATTGGCAAATGCAATTCTTTTAAAGTGCGATTCAAGAGGAATAATGGAGTTTCACTTGCGTATTTTTAGGATTTTTAACACCGCCCCTGCAGGCAAATTGCACGCGCGTACTTGCAAAGTGCAATATTGAACGGAGAGCAGCCGTAAGATGCGGGCGCGGTGCTCGCAAAAGGCCGTCAGACGAGCGTTGAATTCTATTTGAATTTTAAAATATTAATATAGTCGACGGATGAATAGTTTGAAGAGGTGTACTGTAGAATTTAGAAGGAGCACGGAAATCGAAAGAAAATGTAAAAGCAACCGATATATGTGTGCGCTCACATTATAATAAATAGACCTTTAAACTACATGAGATTAGTCCGTAGAGATTTCCCCTGATATAGGCCAGTAATCTTAACATGCGTTTCTTGTCGTATTTTTGAATCTCTTTTTGTTCGAGAATTACAATCTTTCTTATATCATGAGCATTTAATTTCACCAATTCAGCATAGATTTTTAAAGTAGTTGCTCTACTAAACTTATCATTCATCAAAAACATATTCCAAAAACTCTCAGCCAGAAGCAAACTATTGATAACATTTACTTAGATGTTGTATCACATCGAAAAATATTAAGCGGTACTTTTTCACAACCGCACCTGTGGTATCAGGTTTTCGTTCATTATCATTCACAATAGCAAAGGCATTCGATATTATCAGATCGAAGAATATTAATCATTTTGGAAAGTTACGGAGTTAAAGAATCCATTTTAAACTGTATAACTTGTTTTCTCAAAGATAGAATTCAAAGAGTTAAAATAAACGGTACTTTTTCAATAAACGCATTCCAAATGGCAGTTGTGAAGGTAGTTGTGATCATAATTTATCGTGAACACTTTTACCAATATTTATGTTAGGTAAACATCATTGAATTATTTCTAAACTTCTTAATATGTCTCTATAGTCGGCTTCTTAGCGCATATAACTCCTCTTGTGTTCCATTCATATTCACGCGATACATCATCAAACATAAGTTCTTTTTTCGATTTATCCGTGGGGTGGAAGAAAGCAGTCATCACTGTTTCCGGAATTCTGTAATGAGGAAGAATTATTAAGTTGGTACCTGCTGATTTCCGAATCCTTCTGCAGCTACGGGGAGTCGATCTCACGGCCTCAGATCCTTTCGGATTCAGAAACCGCTGCTCTAACCACTAGGCTACAGCAGTCGTAGTATACTCGTGAATAACCTTTTTTATATGTAATGCACCCGGCAAGGAAAGTGTGAGTGATTCACATTGGCTAGTAACACTAGGATTTTATCGATTTCTTTTGAAATCATTCCAATTAAAGAGTGAAAAAAGTTGCGTCGGCCGGGATATGTTCATCACCCATCGGGTTTTTCAGGAATGGAAATTAAAGGGACCAGGCCGATAATTCCAAAATCATCCCATTCCAAAATAGTTTGATTACGCGACTGCCCGGGTTAGCCCGAAGACCGAGTTTACAGGAATCGAATTAGAAAATTCGAAGCTTATAAAGATAACCAAAAAGGGGGGGGGGAATTTTATCCGCTGGTTTTTTTATAACTATTTTTAGCCTACTCGTATTCCTCTCCTTTCCCATATACACCGCTAGGATTTCCTTCTTTCCACAAACGTGGGTCCAGTGAAACAAGGGAATTGTCAAAAGTCCATCGCAGTCTGTTTACTTTTGGATCCAATTCTGCGCCCACAAATATCAAACCATCGTCTAGTTCAAGCACCTTTTCGGCAAAATCTGGAATAAACCTTATGTCTTGAAACTGTAGAATAAAGTAAAATGATAATAATAATTAATATTTAACGAATGAACTTAAAAAATTGCGGTTGAAACTGGGGGTGTGGGAAGTGCCGACCAGCTCTTTCAGCATCAATGACTTATATAATCCGTTTGAAAACCTAGACTGAATGCGCCGTGAGTAGTTATCCCGCAGTGGTGTAAAATGTTGCCTTGAAAACTTCTTTCGCCCGAAGAGACGGAAGGCATTCTCCAGCGAATTTGAAGGCAAAATTTACACCACTTCGGGATAACTACTCCCACCGCGTGCAGTCTAGGTTTTGAAACAGAATATATATGGTTCCCATTATTTTAAAAACGGGTGTGCCCAGTCGGACCGAAATTTCGGACTTTTTAGGCCGACCTAAAAGCCTTTCATAGTGTCAATATTTGAGTGATTACAATAATGACCAAATATTAATCGTATATTGAAAAAGCTTACTAATAATTTGCTCCCATTCTCCTTGGTTTCTCACAGGCGCTATTTCTCCGCCAATATCTTTACACTTTTTCTTTGCTCCTTCGTAATTGAAGTGTCCGCGTGGATACTCAATGAACTAAAAATGATTAGTCTTATTATCATTCACGGCTGGAAAAACGCCTGCCAAAATGGGCCGGAACGGCAAGTTGTTAAAATTTCAGGTGCTCGTTAGTACTGATTTCTCAAAAAAAAAAAAAACGCGCCATGGAAACTCTCATTTCTTCACCAATGAAAGCTGCTGTGTGCTACAATCTACAGTAATACTACGCTTCTTAAATCGGCAAAATATCCCTATATATTCTTTTCAATCCTAGAATGCTATGATAGCAACGTGGTGTTACACAAATATTATATGGATATGACTGCTTCAAGAGGATTACTCTGAGACTTCATAACATCCTAACTATTTTAATGATGAACTGCCAGTTTGAAATGCTGAGGTCAAAGTTCCTTGAATAGCAGGTGTGTTTTTTTAGGAAAGGCTCTCACTCAAAAAAATTTTCCCATTATTTTTATAAAACTCAGCAGCACAGCTGGACGTTGGCTGGAAACCTATCTTTTGATTGTATAACACCTTAGATAGTTCCACACCGACCGTATAGTACTATAACTCACGGAATAGCACAGTTGCTCTAGCCCAGCTTGACCATAAAAGGACCACTTTGCGGCATCGCTACAGTATATGTCGTACTTTTGTCCGCCCGTTTCTGTAACAAAATTGACTTACAGCAATTGTAGTTGCACTTTATGGTACAACCTAGCTCAGAGCTGTTAAGCTGGCCTGGCATGGCCTGGCCTGGCCTGTGAAACTTGGAAAATATGAGGTCAGGCCAGCTTAACAGCACTGACATAGCTTATAACAACTTGGGATGCGACCGCGCCTACTTTTCCTTTACGGAGCCTAACTAGATTAAACATTTTATTTTTCTTTCATCTAAAAACAGTTTTACTACATGTGATGTGATGTGTGTGCTATGTGATGAAAACTAAGTAAAACAGTAAAATTGCAGAGGAATTTGCAAAATAGGCTCTGGCAGCCCTATTCCGACCCTAATGGAACCCACCTAGAACTTCGATTAGATCGTCAGGTTGAGGGTTGGGATGCGCGCTATGACCGGGAGGGCATATTCCAGTCTTACGACAAATCCATTTCACATGTTTAGGAAAGAGGCGAATGGTAATATCAGCTGCAATTACAAATAAAGATTAAAAGAAAAGGCTATAAGCAAACTCTTTGTGGATTTATATCAATTTTTGGCTACTCGCTAGAAGCTTGTATCTCATATAGTTAAAACCAAACGTAAATATACCGTGTTTAAAAGTAAGGGCCATTGTGAGCACTTTTCTCTTCATATTTCAATAAATATTGTCATATTTCGTTGGAAATACGCAAAGGACACGATAACTTTACTCTTTGAAAAGACTATATAAAGCATAAACAAATTTAGTGACCTATACTTCATTTATCTTTTTTAACTTGTGATACCATTCAACTTACGGGTGCCATTGAGATCGCTATGTTCAAAATAAGAACATGGTAGAACTTGAGAGTGAACTGCAACAACATAGTACCTTGTGTCACTACGAACCTGTTCCGGTGTTGTTGATCGAAAGTGAATGGCACCAGCCCCGTTGTCTCCCTGAAAAAGTATTTTAAAAAAGTTAAATCGCACTTGTTTCCGTCTAATAGTTCTATTCTTTAGCTCGGAGACGAGACGTAGTAGCTCAGCAGGAAGAACGCCGGCCTATGAATCCGTGAAGAGATTAGGTTAAGACTTTGATCCCTCATCCCGAGCCTTATTTTGAGCAACCATGGGATGTATGATTCCCGCAAAACCGACCTCTAGTAGCTAAAGATGAAACGAATAACATGAACACCCGTCATCTGATATATCTTGATATATGGAATATAGAATTTTTTAACAGCTCTTTGAGCGTGGCATTTTCCCTCTGTTTGAGATATATGTTGGTCTTAAACGTCCTCCCGCACCGAGTTCTTTCACCAATCTCGTGTATAAGCCGGGCTGGGAATTTGAAGGGGCCGGCCGGGCCGAGCCATGGCCGAACATTTGAGAAACGAGCCGGCCGGCTTTTTTCCAGTCCTGGGTGCAAGGACGAGGTCACTGGAAGTCTGATAGTCTGCATACCTGTCCCTGTCAAATAGAAGTCTGGTAGTAACTATGGATATTTGGGACAGAAGGGGCAGCAACTTACATCCATGCATCCATGTCTATTATCAGGAGTCATCCAGCAAAATTCGTCTGTTCGTTCGCTCTGTCCAAAGAGCCAATAAGCTGTACCAGTACACGGCTTTAGGTAAGGAAAAATAATTCTTTGCAGAAGACCGTATTTTTCACCACTATTTTTTTCGTCGTCTGCAAATAGGTATCAGAAATAATACTTGAGAATTTGGTATCCGTTCTTGTTTGTATAGGCTTATCTACAGCGAGGTTAGCATAACTGCAGATAGTCTTAAAAATAAATAGAAAATCGTTATAGTCTGATTCAAGAGGAATAATGGAGTGTTGCTTGCTCATTTTAAGGGAATTTTGCGTATATTTTCGGTTTTCGAATACTTTCTGAGCCATTTTCGGCGAGATTCTTTTTTAACACTCCATTATTATTCTTGAATAGAACTATAGATTGGGAGCTTTTTTCAAAAGCACATTCACTTTAGCCTAACATAGCATCTCTCCAGTATGCTACGATTTAAATATTGCCTAAGATATAGACTATATAATCCAGTAGTTACGAATAGATACGACTCGTAAAAAATCTTATTCAATATGTTACGAGTGACTTAAAAACCAGATACGAGTAATGAGAGACAGTTGTTGCACGTATCTAGTCGTATCTGGTCAATCAGAGTAAGAACTGCGGGTCTTACCACCATATCCGTACAGGTAAGGACCATCTACTCCTTCTCTTTTATCATCTAAATGAAACATTTATAAAAAAATTATAAAAATACGAACCCCATACGCAAGCTGCAGCAATAATGTTGTCTACTCTTCCAGGCAATAGTTCTGCAATATCTCGTTCTAGTTCAATTACGGCTACATCGGACATTTCTCTGTTTCTATATATCCGAGGCATAAAAACCTGAAATATATAAACAGTTCTGATTTACACAAATCAAATTCTTTTTAGTATTGTTTATATTTATATAGAGACCGGCGGCCACGCCCCTTTTTGCGGCGCTCATTGTAATGTTAATTTGGCACGCAAAATTACAGTAACCCACGAAAAATGGTGCAATTTTGAAATGCTCATAACTCAGGACCGGAGAAAGATTTTTACAATAATTA
>JAQGAV010000531.1:0-31459 GCA_034691345.1 Phasmarhabditis papillosa
ATAGGCAAAACTAAGGTTTTAAAACAATGGACCATGTTTTTCACAGGAAATTTAAACATTCTGAGAAGTGTATTAGAGATCGAAGTGGACTTTTTACAGATATTTAGATAGTGATTAGCAAGATTAGTGATGTTACATATATTCTAATTTTAAGACTTGCCATTTACCACGAAGACCCCTGTGCATATCTAATGCCTATCTATATTCCTTTATGTATTCGAAGCACAGCTATCGCTTTAATATTTGGACAGGTAACATATAAGTGTACATTTAGAAGCCAGTCTGAATAAGAAATACATTCAATAAGTATGATAACCGCTCGGACATTAATCCGGTGTACACCGTCTTTATATCTAGACTACCAATTCTAGTAATTAGCGGTATTGATTGTGGAAAATTACAAAATATATTGTTTTTATGTTAATATTATGAGAGTTCTCAGATTCTCTCTATGTGTGCTCTCTCAATAGAACGTTTGGTCTCGTCCATCCTGTTGGGCAAGTATGAATCTTTTGTTTCTTGTAGTCCTTATGTCTACTTTGCCGTCGTTATGCTGGTTTGTATATAAATCATCTTTTGAACTTAAGAAATCTTATAAAAATAAAAGAGTTTCTCATAGCTTCGAAGTTAGCAGAGTGGAAAAAGGGCAGTGATCTCTGTTGTCGAACTCACCCGCTTGAGAAAAAAACTTATTTTGTGTATTTTGCATGTTAGTCAGAACTGTTTATAAAGATAATATAGTATTCAAGAAATGTGGTAGAAGTTGTACAAAATGTTCTATCTAATATTGTTCATATAATATTGTTCAATTATGTATAGCTTATTTAAAAGTAGCATATATAAAAAGTTTATTTGTTTTTGTTAATATATTTGCATATTTAGGTAATAATATCATTTGTCTATCCATATTTCATGTTATTATTAGGTAATGACTTCTCTATTATGGTCATATCAATGGTTGTTAAAACAACTTATAATTCTAATAGATTTCAGGTAAATTGAGAACAAATAGCTATTTCTCTTATAATTTATAACAGTTATAAAATAAATAAAATTCAATTGATACTCCAATAAAACAAACTTCAACAGAACCTTCTGATAATGTTATTTTCAGTTTATGACCTTCTCGGAAGTATTTCCTGAATTCCTCACCATTTTCATTTACCACCTGGTTATTTTTATTAATAACAGAAATAAATCATGCACAAGAACGACATCATGTCTTGCCAATAAGTAAGCTACAAACCTAATAATTTAGAGAATATTGAAAGAAGATTTGAATATTAAGATAAATAAAACATCATTTCATAGTCTAGGTACCAAATTCGTGAGAATAGTCGTGCAACCTATATTATATTACCTCTTTTCTATATTCATTCTATTATTTTTATATTTGTTGCGTTTGGAATTTCATCAATTACAATGGTACGTTTCTAACATAAAAACAACAGGAAATATAACATATTTCTAAAATAATACTGATATATTCACTATGAACAATGTTCAAACATGTAAAGAGGAAAACTATGAAAATTATAAACCTCCATACATCTTTTGTATAATCATCTATAATTAAATTCAGATATGGCCCAGGTTGGACCGAGTGACATTTTCCATTGTCAACGAGGCAGTTGCCTGGATTCCAGCATATTCCGTTATTTTACCGATGTTTTTGTACTATCGGTTAGAAAGAATAAAGGTATAATTTATTTTACTATTGCATATACCTTTGAAATTGTCTTTTAAACTATCTGTAAACAATTGCTCTCAAAGACAAAACATTATTATAGTAATTACATTGTAATTATGGTTTCGTTTGCAACTTTTTTAATTTTTAGGTTTGGAACAAGGAAGAAACTCAAATCCACGGTGGAAACTACTTTCAATCGATTGACCAGCTTGCCTTGGCTGCGAAGAAATCGAGAAATAAAAAAGGAATTCTAGCTTCATTTTGCCTTTGTTGAGAATAAATGCTTTCTAGATGAAACTGGACATACTTCTATAGATAAAAGTCCAGACCCAAAAAAGCAATGTTCTAAATCGGTGACCCTATCTAACTTCATAAGTATTTGGCAAGAATATCATTGTTCCTTATCTTTGTGAAGGCATGTTTTCATTAAGGAACCACGTGGAGTTAGCCGTTATTATCCGGTTTTAGTCAGTTGAAAAGATAAAGTTTCAACAAGAACGGCCAAAAATCGAAAAGGTTGTATAGAAAGGTTCTAGTTTTGATTGAAACAAGTTAACCAAGCGGAACTTTTCCAAAAATAAGACATAAATATTATTGGTTAGTAAAAAGTACACAACTGGCATAATTTATCAATGCAAAGAAGTATAATACATTTTAAAATTCAATATATTGTTCATTGTAATTAGTTTTAATAGTTATTCTTATTATATTTATTCCATTATTATTTGTGAAGTAAAATATGATAGAACACTACTTGTTACTTTGACTAACATGGTAGCGCAAATCGTGTGAGAAACGTTCAGAAGTTCCACCAACAGTCTCCCCGCAAAGCAATAACACGGAAAACCAGAAAACAAACGTTTGTATCTGAAAAATAGTCTTGGTAAACGTTGTTTCTCGTCAAACAAAATGTTTCTAATGGAAATATTTGGTCTTACAATTTCAGATTATAAAATTTCAGAATATAAAATTACAAAAGTTATATATTTTGCTTCTTGTAGCCAGTGAGTTGCATTTGGCATAATCTACACTTTTTTATCAATCGAAGTAAAGACAGTCTTGTTAGTCCTATTCCATATTTACTTTTATTTGAATACAATTGGATAGCTACGTCATAGCTTACTCACACGATTTTAGTTGATTAGAAAAAGCCATTTGCACAAATTTTCAAATCCAAAAATTAAAATTCCAAACACCTAAAATATTACACATTGTCAAATACTCGGCTCCAAGAAAGCCTCGTTTGCAATTTCCAACTGTATGGTCAATCCGTAATAAAGGGACATACAGAGACTTATTTAGCCAATATGTATACTGTAGTTTACAAAAAAACAGTTTTTATTCCAAAATTGGTGAAAGGTTTAAACTTTTTATAACAAAAAAAAAATTTTATTAGATGAACTTTTTCATGCTGAATTGGATTCCAAATGAATTGTTGCTTCTTTCTCAAAAGGCACCAAGTTACAGCTTCAAACCGCAATACTCCTTCCTTATTTATGAATAAAAGAAAAGATAAATACACATATTATTTCTCCAGTTGTTCTATAACAGAGGTTTATTGCAGATTCAAATTACCTCTAAAATAAACGATTTAACAAGAGTTCAGAACATTCGCACACTCATTGAAACGACCTTACGGATTACCTACCACCTAAGATGCAGATATAAAACAACAATTGCTCTCTTATAACAATTTTTTTACTCTTCATCCCATTTAATATAAAACTTAAGTTTACTTTGGATTAACCAAAGATAAATACAACCTTACATATTCAATATAACTGCTTGTCTTTATTCTCACTCCTTCGACTGCTGTCGTCACGAATTTTATGGGATTGAAATGTTTAATGTGGTGACAAACTATGATTAAAGGTAACCATTTATGTTAAAAACGTGATATACAACATTATTGGATTAGTTTTATTGAACTATGGACTTTTGGCAAAGTTACATTGTATTTCTCTCTTTGTACATCATTACCATTTTGGATGATAAATCATGTTCTGGCAATATTTGAACCATTTTAATGACGGAAACAGGAAGAAAATTCAATTTAAGATACTTCCCTAGCGATATTTAACTTGTGAATTCCATAGGCGTACCCGTGTTAGTCTTTAATTCATCTAATGATTGAAAGTAGAATTAATCCCTTAGAAACATATATATATTCTCTAATCTCGTTCACTTGCACTACAAACTATATATTTTATTTCCCGTTCCAAATACCAAATATGTCGTACTTTCACTAGAATTGTACTAAAACAATGATCTTAGTAATATAATATATGTTATTTCTTTTTTATTTAATTATGATTGGCGTAAAAGTATAGGTGTAATCTTTTTAGTTTGTAAGGAAACAGACAATTTGGCATTACGTTTTACAGACGAGTAATTCTCCGCATTCTAAGTAATTGACAGTTTTTCTGACTTAGCCAGGCAATTTAACCACAGGGAAATAACACTTTTGATGTTATTTGTTTGTTTTTCAACTAAACTATTATTTGTAATGCTAGTATTTCATAAATATTCTTCACAATAACACATTCGTGTATTTGTCTCTTACAATTTCGAGGTTTCCAGAAATTTGTTTTTCTTTGAACTGATTTCGTCTAAATACATCAGGTTCGAAAAAGTGAGGTATTTGCATAAAATTAATTAAACCCCCGGCTTTCCATCGTTTAATTAGATCCTTATATAAATGTTTAGCTTCAAACTTCATTAAGATGCTATTGAGCATGCGATTTTCAAAAGCCTCTTACTGTTTCAACGGTTTAAGTTAAAACTGAATGATACTCTATTATATATCCTTAAATTGAACTTGAAGACTAAAAATCATAGAATTTCTATGTATAATTGTTAGATTATGTAATTCAAATACATGTTTTCCAGTAAACTAGTTAATAAACATTTGCTTTGCAGAAGAACGTGACATATTGTTCGAATTTTGAGTTATTTAGTTTTATTAGCACAAAATAATACAAATATAAGTACAACACTCACCTCTTTAATTGAACTTCTGCTAAATCATAGTCTGTTGACTCAACTAAAGTTAATGTTTTTATAGCATACAATAAATTCTGCGTTGTATATCAAGGTTACAATAGTTGAGGAACTTTTGTATTTGAAGCGGAGTGCATTGCTTGGTCAATGCATATCATTATTACCATATCAATATTTTAGATGAATGAAGATTATTTTAAGATGAGTGTCTAACCAGTCTCCTGTACTTCTATCCCCAAGAGTAAATCAGTGGGATTCTACAAATTATTTAATTTAAATTTCAAAAGATAATTTCTAGAAGTTTTTCTCTAGTAGGAAGATTGCCACCTTTTTCGATGAAGACCTTTGAATACAAATACTAATGTTTCTATTGTCAGTTACAGTAGCTTTGTCATGGTTTCTATGTCATAACTAGTAACCAATAATAAACTTCTTTCTGTTATTATTAAAATACTAACTACTCTATCTTATTTATCTACCTAATGATTTTGTTGTTTCATTTCCTTTAGTAGCAATTGCGGCATACATATGTATAAAAGTCTAGCATTATCCCATGAGAATTGTTGTTTTTATAAAACAAAATGTCGTATGCTTCCTACACATTTAAATACTTTGTTTTGTTAGAAAACATCTTTTATAACAGTAATTTCACCTGTTATGTATAAAAACATTTCAATAATAATAAAAACATTTCAGCATAAATAATCGAAATGGATTCTCAGGAGTGCGAAGAGGCATATGTTGTTTCTACTTCAGTAGTTCTAAAAATCATTCTAGTAGTTAAGATATCAACATGTGCGGCGTCAATCTTTGCCAATATCAGAATTGTAGGAAAAAAGGTTAGTTTATTTAATAAGGACATAAAAATAAGAATTTAATAAAGACTGACTACCTACAACATTAGAATTAATTTTTTGTTGATCTCTTTATAGAAAAAGATAACAATGCGATTTCTACAGGATTTAATTCTTTGCATACAGCAGATTACTTTACCCTTAAAGAGTTATTTTGATAGTTTTCAAATATATATATTATTTAAAATGAATAATAGTTGACAATGAACAGATTCAGTGTATTTCGTGGCTAGGCCATCCAAATGCTAAGTTTCTATTTGCTGCTCATATAGCATCCACAATAGCCATGTCTCTTACCTTTGGAGTTATTCATGTTATTGATTTAGTCAGGTAAGAAACATACGAGAACTACAAAACATTAGTTATCTTATACATTTTTGTTGTCTAATATATATATATATATATATATTGTATTTCTAAGGTTAACATTGCCTCATAGCAACCACTGTGAGTATTTGGTGCCCATTTTGCTACCTCTTATTGCCAGATCAGCAGCTGTAGCTTTTGTTTATTGTCAGGTAGGTCATTTATGGAGGACAAAGGATAGATCAATATGCATGTTATTTAGACATTTCTAAATAGAATAAATAAGTAATATTTAGATTCTAACAATGGTTGGATTAGCAATTGAACGTTGTTTTGCCACTGCCTATATGCAAAGATACGAAAAGATAAAGTCGAACAAACAAGCTAAAGTTGCCACTTTTATATTTGTAAGTTTATTGTAGTATTTTAAATGCATTGAATGATCTTGACTGTAAGACACAATATATATAATATAATACTTCATATTCTGAATAATATATGTTTTATGCTCCCGTTTAGACACTATTTTCCTTCTGCTATTGTTATGCTATGTTTGTTCCTGGCAATGACTATAGTGACAGTGTGCCAACAATGGTTCTTAAGACAGACGAAAATGCTACTAGATTTAAGGTTAATTCTTTGTTTACACCAATATTTTAGCAGGCCTCACGAATTTTGTTCTAAACGCTAAATTAATTATTCTTCCAAAGTTGTGGAAGTTTGTTATTGCCTAATCTATGCGTTGCTAGCTTGTATTTAAATACTAAAAACAATTGTTTCAGATAGTTGCATTTGGAGAGTCAATTCCTGTTCTGTCGACTTTGTTTTTGTTTCATTTTATTCTATGGAAAAGTGATGGTAAAGTAGACACAACTAAGGCCTTATCAAGCAAGTAAGTATTAGCTAATATACGAGAAACAGTTATGTACTCTTTATTTCTCTTTATAATACTATTTTAGATATCAAATTCGCGAGAATCGTAAGATTGTGGTAGTTATTCTGCCAATTGTCTATTTGTTCTTTGTCATTTTCTTGGTTGTATCTTTCGGTTTCACGTTCGTCGTAGCTGTAAGTTTCCTACCAAGAAGGATGCCCCGGGAAATAGCCTTCAAATGATTGAAAGATCACTTGAGTGACAATTTTTATTTTTCTGTATAGAATTAATAACTTAAGGTTTGGCCTAATATGGATTCTGCTAAGTTTGCAATTGCTAATGAATTAGTATCAATTATAATATTCTACGGATTATTTCTGCCTATTTTCATTGATTGGAGAATTAAAAGAAAGAAGGTAGGTGCCTTTTAGAGAATTATGTTTAATTGATTATAAGCATACTATGATCTGCGATCATATAGACAACAAAATGTGATCTGCGATTCTGGCAATAAATATTATTATTATTATTATTATTAAGCATATTATGAGAGCAAATATATTAATATATAATTATTCATTATTATTTTAACAATCGTTTATTAAACTAATGAAGAAAACCCTTTTTAGCAATTCGATCTTGAAGACCTTAAATCGCACGGCGCCAACCATTTCCTCAGCATTGACGAGCTTGTACAAACAAAAAAACGTTATGAAAGAAACCAAGAGAGAACATTCTTTAAATCATTTTGTTCTTGCTTAATTTGTAAATAAAATATAATAAAGATATTTAAAAGATCATTATTCGCTAAAGCGTAAGAAGTAAGAAGGAATGAAGCAGAACGAACTAATATAATTCGAATAGGAAGCAGTTTGTGCTGATTTGTCACAGTTTACATACATACATTTCCATCAAACAACTCTCTTGCCCAAAATTTACTATTGGTTTCAATGTTACAAATAAAACATTATTCCTAGTTAATTTAAACCTCATTTTTGTTTAAAGGAATAACTTACTAATGCCGGCCAAAAAATGAGGCCAAATTTGTATTCTGGTTGGTATCTTTCCTAAATATTTTCGTAATAAACACATAGCCATTCGGAATATAATAAGAGTCTCTGTTCAAAGTCCAAAACTTAAATATTTTGCATGAAAACATGAACTAGACTTGAATATTGTGCAAATTGGCATTTATAAAATCACAATCTTTCTTAAATTAGTCTATTTTATAAGTGCTTTGCGCTAATGGTCAGGCGCATAAGTACGCTACTTGTATTGGGTAGTATTTAAGCGATTAAAATAATCATTTTAGGAAATAAACGGCTTGCTGCTACCAATTATGACATAGCGAATGTGAATTTAAACAAACCAAAAATTTAGACTTTATTTCACTTGAAGTTTTCTATTTCTGAATATTTTAGGAAACTTTTGCTAATCAGTTTATTTTCATTAATATTCATGGTCATGTTACGTTGTATAAAATAAATGGAATAATTACACCTGGAGGTAACAACCACTAAAAATAAAATGTAGCAAATAACGTTTGTGTTTATAGTTTTCTTAAAGTTTGTGGTTTTAGATTCTTCTAGTTTTATTTGATAAATCTCAAGTAGTTAATAATATTAGCACTGTTTAACATGAACGACTCTGAGTATTTAAAGTATTTTTTATCACGAAAATTAGAATATAAATATTATTTAGACTATTATTGTCAGGAAACACAGAAAGTGTAAATTCAGAACAATCTTCTACTATATATTAGCACAAGCAAATAACATGTACTGTAGTAAACTTAACTAATATACTCAATTGGTAATTATACACAGACTGAGCTTTCCCTTCTATTGAATTAGAGTTAATTTAAATTGAATACAATACCTCTTTCGTATTTCTGCTGCAATTTAATTTTAAAAATATTCTTTTTTTCCTATTCTTTTTTAAAAGAAGGACTGTCCGATTTTAATATCTGAACAGCATATTCCACAGAATGTTTTTGTTTCGAAATGGAACAAACTTATTATGAAATGTGAAAAAATATAACGCTAATTCTATTAATCGGTTCTGAAATTAATAAAACTCCGAATAAAATTAATGTCACAAATGATTTCGTTAAAAAGTCTTTACATACATCTTCCATAATCATTTCTATTAACCCTATATATATATTCAGGCTGCTTTCAATATTAGGAACTGAGAAAAGAGCGCGATGATGTGAACTTTTACATTGTACCGTAGTACACTGCAGAAAATTAAATTATCCAAAGACTTAATTTTGGTCCATAAAATCTAATTTGTTTATTACGCTAGCTTGAACTTTTTTATAAGTCTAATAGTGTAATAATTTGAATTAACGTTCACCATGCAAAAACTAATTTGTTTAACTATTAATCGAGTATTACCCCACCTACGTTCGTAAATAAGCGATAAATTTACTTCAGTTGGAAGTATTTTCCCCGAAGTTCTTCCAATTCTTTTCTTATTCAATCAGGAAGGACCACCCAATCCGAATTAGAAAGAGCGATTTGTATGTTATTTACTTTTATTTATCAATGATTATTTCTTTAAAAAGCATAAAATAGCGGGCCAACAGAAATCTTACACCTGTAAAGTGTATGAGAAGCAAATGCACCCATTCATCATTCTTTATATATTTTAATTTTTCTTTTAATTAAGTTTTTATCATTATTTTTGTGTGAGAATCACACGAAATTATGAGAAACAGTGAAAACAAAATCAGCTACATGAAGGTGTTATTCACGTGTTCCACATATTCTCTACAAATATTTTTGTGTTCTTCCTTTTATATAGTTTCTGTTATAAAATTAGTGTTTTCTGAATATCTAGAAAGTTAATAGAGAAGTTTATATAATGGATTCTGAATGTGACGACGCTTTATTGTTGTCAAAGTCGTGGAAGTTGAAGTTGCTTTTGCTATTAAAATGTGCTGTTTGTATTGTTGCGATTGTTGGAAATTTATATTTGCTGTTTAAAAGAGTAAGTATTGAAAGTAGATGAATACTTATTGGAGTTTAACTGAGCTAATAATTTACCTCTAATATTGAACTTAGAAGCAGATAACAAAGATTAAATAAGATAATACCTTATTCCATAATACATAAAACATTTTCAGTCAGTTAATTGGTTAGGTCATCCTAATGCTAAGTTTCTTCTTTCATCTCATTTGTTCTTTACAATAGGAGTTGCAATGGCCTTTGGTCTTACTCATTTTATCGATATAATTAGGTAACTTAATCTTTATTTATCTCCTTCTCGTAAACTATTAAATATGATATTTTCGGAAGTGTTGGGAGCACGAGGAAATATCTAGATTATAATTTAGTTTAACGGTAACTGACTATTTTAGAAATTTGTTTTATTAGTTAGATGAAAGGTAGTTTAGCGGTAAGTGCTTTTGACACGACATAAAGTTAGCCTGGTACACGTTCAATAAAAGTAATATATAAGTTCAACGCTCATTGTAAACTCCAACTGATCCTTTAAGCTTAATTTATTGAATACTTAACTTCTAGTAACCTTTCCCACACTTTCTGCTATTTTAGTACATTAAAAAGAAAAAGTAAAGAAAACGGTTCCTGTAAACTTAGAAGCAGACTCAAATTGAACCGAAGAATTCTATTCTAGAATCTAAAGAAAAAAGCAACATTTGAGATGTTTAGGCTGTCAGTTGACCATGAGGATCCCTGCGATTACATGGTTCCTATTTGGCTTCCACTGAGTATCCGACCTTTAGCAGCTATTTTTATTTATGCTCAGGTTGCTGGTATAGTTATATATAAGTAATATAGCTCTGTTACAGATTTGGTCAATGTTTGCTATAGCTGTAGAACGGTCTATTGCTACTTTTTACATGAAATCATATGAGAAAACAAAGTCTAAAAAGTATTCTGTTATATTTATTATCATAACGGTAAGAATCGCATCGTAGAAAGGAATTGTTAAATGCATAAAACTATACAAATTGGAAGCAAATGATCATTTCTAGTCTAAGTTTCGATAGGTTAAAAACAATGCCAGAAAATCGCAAACTAAAAAAGTCATTTGTTTCAGATAGTATTCTCTCATGTATTTGGTTATTATATGATAGTTTATGGCAATGATTTTGATCTAAAAGTAGCATCAATGGTTTCGAAAACAAAGCAAAATGCCCAACGTTTTCAGGTAAATACTGCTACAGTCCTTTACTGCCTTTAAGATAAAGTGGTATATATTTTATTATTTTAAACTGTTTAAAAACATATTTGACCACTAGATCCAAAAAGCTTTTTAAATTTCATTCCGGAGAATTTACACTTCTAGAAAAACCTAAATATTGAAAGAATAGTTAATTTAGCTATTGATAACACTGGAATGTATACCGGAGTCATTAACCTTCATACTCTTTCATATTGTTCTGTGGAAGAACTCAAATAAAGTTGGCTCCGTTACATCACTCTCAAATAAGTAAGCTAATATTAATTATATTAACACCTCTGACCATTTTGTCACCTAACTTTAATTCTAATTTAAGATAATATATCTTATATGTTAGTTTTTATAATGACTATAACTGGTACCAAAATGAACTAAATTTTTAGATACCAAATAAGAGAGAATCGTAAAATAGCCCTGTTACTCTTACCAATCATCTATCTTCACACTATTATATTTATTTTGGTTTCGTTTGGTCTTTCATTTATAATTAAGGTTAGAAAGAACAAACGGGGGGTTTTAATAGTAACAAGTATAGTTACTGATATTGAATATTCCTAGTTATTTGCTAACTTTCTTTGTGTTGCGGAATATAATAATCTAAATACTTTAAAAATTCCTTATATATTTCTAGTAAGAACTGCTAGTCTTCTTGTTAGTCTTATATTTATTAATAATTGTCAATCTTTTTAGATATCTCCCCGCATGGATTCTGTAGAGTTTGCCATAGCAAATGAAATAATATCAGCTACAGTATTCTATTGTGCTATTTTACCCCTTTTTATACAGTGGAGAATAGAACGAAAAAAGGTTAGTTTCTATAGAAAAACTATGGTAATAAACGCCATGAATTGGAGTAAATCCTTATTTGCATCAGTTCTTTGAAAAAGAATACCTAACTACTCAGTAGAGTGTTACTATCACAACGATTTGGTTGAATATCTGAAAATGTTTGTAACCAGCCGATTCATTTTGAACATTCAAACTAGTAAAATTTGGTGGAATTATGATTAAACAAAAGTTAATCATGAATCTTTCAGCAACTAGACGCCGAAGATCTAAAGTCCCACGGCGGTAACTATTTCTTGTCAATTGATCAAATAGTCCACAATTCGAATAGATTCAATACAAAGAGAGAAATATCAATTATGAAAGCCATTAATGGTTGCTTATTTTGTAAATAAAGTAATTGTGTATTACATATTATATTAATGTTTATAAATGTTTCTGTATCTCTTCATAAATTGTTAATACTAATGCACCACCCGTACCACGAAATACATTCGAAAGAGCACCCTGAATAAGATTCATATTGAATAAAAATGCACAGAAGTTTGCTAGCTTCCATGGAATGTTTTATCTGAGCTATTTTTAACTTTTAGCAATAATAATGTTCAGAAGATTAAACAATTCTCAGGGAATAAGGAATTATTTGTTGTTTTGTGTAAATTTAACCGTTAGGTGGGGTTTTGCTGTTAACGATGCTCATTCAATGAAGCTATTAAGCTCTCTAATAACCTACCTTATAAAATGCCCGCCAACCTTCCACTTTTAGTATCTTCTTAGCACAATCAACAGTACCATTATAAAGAAGTTCTTTTGTAGCAGACTGCATCATCATTCTACGTCTAACTGTGTCGAAAGGATGTGACATTATGCCAGAAGTTGCAGTAACAACCTAAATATTTAAGCATAGCTTAATTTTACGTTGTTCAGTTATGGAATCAGTACCCCTGTAAATAAAATCAGTTAAATGTTTTAAAATTGGTTTGTTGAAATTCTACAGAAAAATATACTAAACTGATATTAACAATCTTATAACACGTTACTAAATTTTACAAACTTACTTGAGCTATTGCCCATGCAGCAAAGAAGTTCAGTTTTCGTCCATCCTTAGGTGCAAACACTACTTTTGCTGTATCAAAGAGACCAAAATACGCAGATCGATAAATAATAATACCTTGAACTGATACAACAAATCCTCTAAAATGACTTTCTATATGTTAGTAAACTATTTTATTCGTATATTCTGTATTTTATCCATCGCCTATATTCCGCTTTACACAATTTCGCACAATAACACACAACTAGTTTAACAAATATAAGTTATAATCTTGAATAATTATGTTCTTAGATAATTAGTTCATACCTATATATTCCTACAGGTCCATCTGATTTAAGAGTTTTTAGAAGACAGTCAACAAGTCCTTTGTATTCCCTGTTAGAAGCTTTGCCTACATCGGCAGCGAGTCTAGTTCTAGCATAGTCTAATGGGTAAACAAAACAAAGAGAGGAGGCTCCAGCTGCACCTCCAGAAGCAAGATTACCAATAAAGAAACGAAAGAAGTTCTTGTCTTTATCTACTCTAAATAGAGAAGACTTTTATGTATAAGGTTACCTTATTAGTTGTAAAAAGCTAGAAATTAGTTTGGGAACTTCAATAGAATGGTATCAATTTCCTTGCGCGAAGATGTCAGACAAAGTTTGTCGTTTCTATCATAACCTTTTTAGTCTACCCACCCATTGAGGAATGTATTCTTGAAAGTGTCTTTAAATGCAAAATTGAGAGCTTGAGTTGGGAAATATCTTATGACATTCACAAGATTTCCCCTCCATAATGCTGTGAATCCTTGTTCCTTGGGTACTCGGATTAATACATCAAATATTCCTTTGTAGCGTTTATCTGCTTTTATGGAACTTTGAACGTCTTGAACCTAAAAGTAACGAAGTAAACATTCGGATAGAAACAGTTGCTGAACAATTATCATTAGTTTAATAAAAATAACCTCAATAAAACTCAAATGAACATTGATCCAACATACCACCAAATCAGTTAATTGCAATTAACCTACCTGAAGTAGTAGCTTAACTCTTTCAATAGGGGCTACGGCTGTTTTAGAAATTGCGGCTGCCGTGCCTCCAGAAGCCAAATTAGTTAGAAAGTGTTTGAGTTTAGTAGTTTCTTGTTTAGTTTCAGGCATAATGATCAGTTGATCTAAAATGAATGTATTCTAGATAAAATAACCTTATCAATTGAATAAGATCTATTTGATAACCAGTAAAGTACTTACAGTTTTTTACAAATTAACTGTATGAAACTAATTATTCTGAGGAATAATAGGCAGTGAAATGAGAAACTAAAAACAAGGATAACAGTTGTATTTATAAAGAATCAAATATCAAATACACTTATGCAGGTGATGACATTTAACAAAATAAGCAAATTATTTCAAATATAATATAAAAGGTGATGAAACTCTTGTAAAGATGGTAATCTACTTTCAAAATAGTTACTATCTACTTTCAATATATATATATATATATATATATATATATATATATATGGGCCTAAGAGGATGGTTGACTGCTATAAAAAAGGGTTCGAATGTGTTGCATATCGTTGTTTTCGTCTAAAGTGCATCCCATGTGAACAGCCAAGTCTGTAAACAAAATAGGGTCTCCCCACAGATATGACGTGATGTTAAAGAAATAACGGGAAAGCACTTTATCATATTTAAAACTGACTTTGTAACCTTTGAAAAACGAACCTTAGGGCTGTGCACAACATTTTTACAAATAAACTAAAATAAACGAAGCCGAGCTAAAATTTTCCTAAAATTTGACATTGATTTTATTGTTCGAAACCAGAATTCACTCTCGTTTTAGCTGGCAATTCTTCATTAACAACGTCCTTTGAATACATTTACTCATGTTTTTAAGAGATACATTTTATTTTTTGTTTATGCTTGCAGTTTAAAAAAATTAGTAAGTTGAATGCTTGGCAGTAGTTTTTTTTCAGTATTCCTTAACGTGTTCTTTGTTTTGTGACATATATGCAGGTAGTTGAGCAAAGCCGGATCTAAAATGAGAGGCGACTCCTAGACGAATCGCTCAAACATCTCTTGAATAATATTTTAATCTGACTGTATCGTCGAGATAACATCTTTATCTTTTTAGGACCAAACTAAACAATTTGTCAGTTTAACTGCAGTTTCAGCAATTACATAGAAGAAAACCTACGCTTTTTAATTTTTGCTGACAATCTTCTAAAACATTATTGTTTTCATAAAATGTCATGACACCGTTTAGTACCGCGATCCATTGATTCTTCACTTATGCAAAATATCATAGACTCATGGAATTCTTATCACTATTCTATATAAACAAAGAAAATGAGATAACTTTACTTCTTTGATCAAAATGAGTCTAAGAATTCTACTCTTTACGAGTGCAGTTGCTACAATTGCACTGTCCTTTAATTCAGGTGAGTACACATCTAGAAACCTTACTATGGGCCAGACTGGCCAGTTTCTAAGATATTAAGGCCTCATTATGATGTATTGTTAAAATAGTGAAATGTTTGACTTTCAGTTCATTTGGATAAAAAGGTGATTACATCTCAGTTCGGTGTTGTTCCATTCAAATATGGGTGCAAGTAAGTTAATCATATTAAATTAGAAATGTTTAATATAAACTGTTTCTTTATATATAATAACATTTCGTATTACCGATTTATACAATAATGACATAAATACAAATAAACAGTCTAATTTATCTACCTCTAAGATACCGTGTATCATCTGTTTGGAATGATATTTTCTTTTTGGTTGACCGTTCAGGAAGCTATGGAGACTTTGCCCAGGTAGAGAGTAGATCTATTTCTTTTCTAAACTCGTTGTAAAAGAGTATAAAAATAACAGGTTACATGGATGCAACTATCTTATAGCATTGATCTCCTTTAATTATCGTAAACTTTTTTCTTTGAAATATAAGTTGAAATAACTCGTATACGAGTAGTATTATCGTCTATATAATCTTATTATTAATGCCTAATGTTATATTGAATATTTAGCTTTTCTTCACAATGAACAAAATTATATCTGCTTTCCAACTAACAAAAATAGGATCTATAAAAGTAAGTATGGGTTCATGCTATTCCGTAGGGAACCAAAGGATTCTCATAAACTATTCCTATTTCTATAAGAACGATCGTGCCTAACCTAAAAGAAATAACAGAAAATATTATTTTACATTTCTAACTTTGTTAAGGAATATTCTGTACGTGCTGGAGTTGCCTTTTTTTCCAACAAGACTACAATTGTCGGTCAATTTGGTCAGATTATAAAGTCAGATATTACTTCTATAAACACCCTTAATTACTATGATGAAAATGAGAATATGGCTGATATAGACTTGTAAGTTTAAACAAATTGCTAGCCAGTAATTAGTTAGAGAACTATTTTTTCTAAAGTTAGCAGTATTATATATTTTTAAAAGTTGTGAATAACAACTAAACAATGTATTTTCAGAGCCCTCAAAACTGCTGAGACACAACTTGCTAAATCAGACCGTCCATTGTCGAAGAAGGTTATTGTACTAATGACAACACAAGTAGGGTAAGAATATATATAAATCATACAAACTAAAAGTGTTTTATGCTTTATTTATACGGTTAATGTATACTAAATAGTATTTGTAAATAATAATTTTAAGTTATCAAACCTCTTCCAGCAGCTACAATACGACATTTGCTGAACAACTGAAGAGTAAAGGGTACATCCTTAATGTATATAGTAGGTTTTATTGTTAAAATTAATATTAAGCAAAACTATTAAAACGCCTTTATTTGAACTTTTTGACATTTAACAATAGATTTACATACAACTAGAGTTCAAATCAGATGATCTTTAACATATTGCATTAATTTTCAGACCTGCAAAACCCCGCTGCCCCATCTGATTTGAGCCAAATCCAACAATTGGCTTCTTCTGGTTATGCAACTGATTCTATTAAAAATACAGTGGAAGACTTACAAAGAATACAGGCTACAGGTATATAAAAATATAGTATTTAATAGAAATAGTTAGAATCTATGAACTTTTGTACAAAATATACTTTCAGCCAATTGTTTCTGTGATCCGCAGCTGCAATCCTTCACAAATGACAACAAAACTGGAGTACCAACTGGAGGTGTGCTATACTTTGTCATACATGTCTTAATTAAGTTGCTAGAAAAGCAGTCCAGAAATTGCTCACTCAAATCATTCATTTTGAATTGTCATTCTTACCGCCATAACTCACAATCTTCGTCTTAAGTGTAAACTTTATTGTTTTAATTTTGAAAAAATAGTAAAGTTACCTAGTTGATTCTTCGAAGGTTTATTGTAATTATAGCATGAGTCAATCGTTTGCAGGCTGTTATGGAAGACCAACGACTCCATGGCTTAGCTACGCTTCTGCCAAAACCTTCTGCTCCAATAATTTCAGAGGAGGCATTGTTACACTAGATGAAAGTCAGAAAAAGGCAGACTTCTTAGATAACGGTACGCTATAATTCCCTTATAAACAAAAAATAAATTCGCTATAATTTGGTAAGTTTTTTTGCCAAACAGTTTTAGATTTATAAAACCAAGAAACCTCTAAATTATAGATCCTATTTATTATTTATAGTAAACAACAATACTCAGCCCTTCTTCATTGGATTAAAATGGACAGACGAATTCACTGATCCAGTATGGCTTTGGGAAGACGGAACTACTGTAAGTAAATGATATAATTATTATAAGACTCTATATTAAGTTAAATTTTGCTCAAATATACCTAAATACTAGAAAACATTTGAATATATGTGACAATTATTATATATTGCTTTTAGCTTGATGAGGGTGATTACAATCTGTTCACTTCTGGCAGTATTCCAACTGGCTCAAATGATATTGGATGTGTTATTCAAACACCAAGAAAGAATAGTTGGCAAGCCGTCAATTGTAGAAATGCACAAAGATTTGTGTGTGAAACAGCTCCTTGTGATTCAACCAATTATTATTGTACTCCAAATATTTAAAAGTAATACTTACAATAAATATTATCATTTCAAAGTTTAATATGTAACTTATGACAAGGAAGGTCTTGCAACTGAAAATAATTTAACTTATTGGATGTTAAACAAATTACCAACAAAGGCGCAAATTCAGGAAAAGGAGTTTGTTGTCAACTGTTAAACATTTATGATTAAATCCAAAACAACACATCGGAACTTCAACCTGAGCAAGTGCTAAGTGTAAATAAACATACTACAGGTTTTTCTGATTAGATTTTGTGATAACAATGTTAATTTATGTTTTCGGAATATCCCACCACAATTATTTTGTTTTCAGCAACTAGACATAGAATAACTCAATTCCCATGCAGACAACTACTTTCTGTCCTTCGAAGAAATGAAGGAACTACCGAGAAACACGAATATAAGCAGAAGAGAGACCCGTTGCAGTAATTTTTGCTTGTATTCGATGCAGATAAACATTGTAAAGTCAAATTATAAAGTAAAGATATATATAAAATGTGTTCACTTCGTTTACCATAAACCAAAATGTGAACAATGTCTTCTACTAAATTTCTGTTTGAATAAGGATATTCTTCGATTTTAGGTGTATTCTGCTGCAACATTCTAATTCTAAAAAACAGAAAGAACAAAATGTTGCTGAAACCACTTCAATTACGGATCATTAAGTTCAAAAGAGATCAAAGGCTTTTAAAGTTACTGGGTGTGTCCTTCTATTTTACTACCATTAACTTTAATATGACGTGTGCTTTTTTGAAATTAGCATTATTGCTATAGCAGCAAAAATTATTCTTTTCCCAACAGTCTACTATTTTTCCCAAATATTATGAAAAGAATAGACTATATTAATAATTGTTGTATTTATCTTCAATGTTCTAACCAATTCAAGCACGGTGAACTTTTTGCTTCAACTATTCTAAAGTTAATTGGGTTAGATAGATGGTAATACTTAAAATGTAATATCATAACAAAACTAGTGGATTAAAACACTTTTCTCATTTGGGACTATATATAAACTATTTTCTGTTCAACTAAATAGAAAGTTTAAACTTAGGTGGTTTAATAGATTCACTTAGATATGCAGTTTGCTAATATATAAGTATTTTCTCATTTTTATATGTACCTAACTTCACAGCCTTAATAAGAAACGAAGTATATGCATTAGACCAACCACTGCCCTATTTGTAACACTCTTAGTACTATGATATTGGTTGTTGCTTCCTTTTCATTTTGTGTGATCGGTGAATGAATGCTGAATTAGTATTGATTTAACTAATGAATAGCAAGCATCAGTTATCCTAACCTCTGACTCAATGTTTCCATAATATAACACCTAACACACCTTTTGTAGAACATTGTTTATTCCTCCAATTTGCATAGATTTCCCAAATATGCTTACTTTAACATGTTATTAGCTAATTTAATTCTAAAATATTAATCAAATGAGTAGTTTTCTGTAAATCTAACTCTTTTTCACTTTTCATTATCTCAACCCCAGTTAAGCCTCAAGCTGCTCATCTATGTATGATTCATCAAGTAAATATATCGAAATAGTGAAAATTTTCTCGCGTAAAGGAAAGACATCCTAACTTGCAGGGTAATTATTAAATAACATTGTGTATAACAGAGCTATTTCGATTATATCAGAAAACGCTAGATTTAGTTCAGTTCAATTTAGTTGTCAATTAAGTTTTCTACTAGAAGGATATAACAGACAACTTTACTCTTATTATTAGCTTTGCATTTCTCCCTAAATATATTCCTTGTAACTCCGTTAGTTCATGTATTTTCTTCCTTATTTATCATGTTTTTTCATATTTTCAGTAATGACTTCAGATTCGCTTGAAATACTTCAATTGCATTTCACCTAAAATAAAGTTGTTCTTAACAACAAAACTTAATAGGTCTACAATTTGTGTATTAGTAGTAGATAAATAACAATATTAAGTAATCACAACGTATGACAACCTAAATACCTGGAATGTGCTTAGTTTTACTCCAAATTGATGGGAAATTATGCATTTATATATTCGAAAAGGTTTAATTGATGAAATAACAGTTTATCTATCATGAAACTGTATAAACACGGAAACTTGAGAAGAGTGAAAACATCATTATTCTATGTCGGAGTATGAAACCCTCGTGATTACCAATAAAATGAATGTTTAGTGATTCACCCCAGACTAATAAAACTATATAAGCATAACATCTACGGATTCATACCCATAGTAAAGATTTGAATTAACATAAATTTTTCTTTGACTTGGCAAAACCTCCATTCGAGCTTTACTAGCCAATGGTAAAGAATGTCAGTTAGATATAAATTCCTTTATTTTTACCTTCTTCTAAAGGCTTTTTCTTTCTATGAATTCATTGTTTTTTCCCACAAAACATTAAAATCTCAGCCAGTTGCAGACTTACCAAGAGGCGAATTATAGCCATACTGTATTTTTATTATCTTACGAACATATTCTTTTAATTTTAGATAACTAGTTTACTTCTCAAGATGTTTAATGCAGGTTTTATTTTATAGTTAAAATATAGCATTAAAGATCTTCAATAGTTTTTGTATGTGGTTCTCACAAATTATTTTGTTCTTAGGGGGCAAAATGTTCAATGAGTTCAGCTTTTTACGAGTCCTTTCCCCCAGACAAAAATTAAAACTTGCTTGAAAGAATTATTATTTACCATTTGAGTTTAGAATGTATCAAAAGATGGTAATGTCATAGGAAATATTGAAAGTTTAAACAATTTTAAAGCAAACATATTTTAAATTATAAGATTTACAAAAAAACAAATGCAAGATTCACTGCAGAGAACATTTTCAGGCTCATGACGTTTTCATTCACAATAAAGATTTTAAATGTATAATTTATGTTTATACAGTATAAACACAATAATTGATGCTTTTGAAGTTGTAACATCACTTTTTCAGCAAACTTTTAACGCTACCCCGATATTATTTTCTCACTCCCCCCGAAAGAATTAATTTCGTAGTGTTAGGTCTCAGTTTTATTATTGTATATCTGAGTTAGCATTACGTTTTTGTTTATTTTCTACGACATTTATTCAAAATAATTTGTATCTTCCCACACAATTTAAGATGTTGGGAACAGTAATTTCGCTTCTTATTTATTGTTTTCAGAATGAATCCTTGTGAACAGGCTTTTTATATGGCTCAGTCTATTCCATTGAAGATTGTAATTTCACTAAAGATTATAGCATGCTTGTTTGGAATATTCGCGTTACGTTTTGTTTATAAAAGAAAGGTTAATAAGTTAAATAATAGTTAAATATTCACGAACAAAACGCAAACATATATGGACATATATCGCAGCTTTAATTAATCCACATATAAACCCAAACACTTTAAGATAAGCAAATGTACTATGTATGGCCTACTTTAACAACTTGCAGTATAACAAAATGGCTCTTATTAGAAATTTCAATTGTTTCTAAGTTTAGTTAACACTTTGGTTGATTCACCCGAATGCTAAGTTTTTATTTTCTGCCTATGTCTACGCATCTGGAGTGTTCTTATTCTTCTTCAGTATTATTTATATTCTTGATATAATACGGTACGTTTCTAGTTAAAATATACACATTCAATAAGTTGTTCATTTATCTCTGGACCAAAAAAAATAAAAAATAAAGAAGCCGTGAGAGTTGTTATTGATCAGTTCTGAAAAATATGCTTCAAATAAAAGTGAAAACATGGATGTAGCAATATATTGTTTCCAGTCTATCTCAATATCATACTAATCCATGTGATTACATGATTTCAATTAAAGTACCACTTGTTATTAGAACACCTTGTGCTGTAATCTACTATCTACAAGTAAGTTTGGACATAAAACTGAACCCGGATTTTGAGCTGTTTTCGTATACAGGACTCCACAAAGCTGCACTGAGTGAGGTTTTCACACGTTGCTCGAACAAACCCATAATTGGGCATTTTGCAATGGCAGAAGGAAGAAGCGGTCTATAGATATCTAACACTGAACAGGAAAAAGGAATTTTTTTCACCAAAGTTCTTAAATTTAGCTATCCGTCATTAAAATCATAAGACCTTACACGTAAAATTTGTAATCAAAAGCTTCTGATTTTGTAGATTCTTTTGATTCTATCTCTATCTATTGAAAGAGTTATTGCATCACTATGGTTGGAGTCTTACGAAAAGATTAAATCTTGTAAAAATGCAGTTATATGGGTGTCAATACTGGTAAGTAGTATGTTACAATATTGTTGAGCACGTTCTGTTGCACAGATGGAAAATCCATCTAGGAGCTAAATGTAGTGGTTAAAAAAGATTTTCTAAGGAATATCTTGTTTAATTCTCTGTCTTTTTAGGCTATTTTCACGGTTATTTATGTATTCCTAATGTTAGTTTACAATACAAACTTCGATACTAAGGTTACTGCTTTTGTTTTGAGAACCAAGTACAATGCTACACGGTTTCAGGTAAGAAATATCATGATACGACAATTTACGCAGCTATTTTAAGCTCTCCAATTGTTTCTCAACTTAAAAAGACATCACACCAAATTTCATTAAAATATTCAATATAAATTTTCCAAACTAAATATACAATAATTTCAGTATTTTTTATGGAGTCAGATAGTTCCAGAAGTTCTTACTCTTCTGATATTTCATCTTGTCTTATGGATAAATACTGGAAAAAAGTACAAAGAGAATGGGCTTTCTAAAAAGTAAGCCTTTTATGTACAATACATATGTAATAGTTTTAATTTTACAAATATTTTTGAATCGAAGCTGAACAAATAATGTCTCACATTGAACAGGAACTTATGTGTAAATTGAACATCTTGCAGATATCAAATTAGAGAAAACTACCAAGTCTGTCAGATGTTACTGCCTATAATGTATATCGATCTTCTTTTCTTTTTCTTTGTAACATTTGGGATGACGATTGTTGTAACCGTAAGTTATAAGTGACTCCACATTTATTTCAGGTGTTCAATGTAAAACCTTTCTGGAGACTAACTAACAGAGTTCCGCAAAATCCCTAAAACTTGAAATGTTAGTGTTATTGTCAAAGTTAACACAATCAGATGCACTTTGTTGATATCTTTATTTCCATAAATGTTATTTATTTAGGTATTCCCTAATTGGGATATTGCTTCTTTCGCTATAGCAAACGAGCTTATTATCGTACCAATTCAAATATATCCATGGATTCTAGCCCTATTTCTTAAATGGCGGTTACATAGAAAGCAGGTTTGTGTTAATATTGAGAATGTAAAAATGAACTAATTCATTTAGCTACAAGATAATCAAGTATCCCGAATTCACGGAGCCAACCACTTTTTGACCATTGATGAAATAGTACAAAATACAACGAGACAACAGAATGAACGTAACTTATTTCACTCGTTTTGCTTTACTTTATGATTTATCTTTATAGTTGCAGCATGATTATTTTTTTGTAATAAGGGGAGTTTAATAATAAATTATTTTATTCTGTTTTTTTTACGTTTGAGTTTACAGTATACCATTTATCTCAGAGCTGTTAATCTAGCCTGGCCTGATTAAGTAACCCCAAGAAATTTTTCCTAATTGTGTCTTTGCACGTAATTAAACGCAAGGTACACTCAAACATAGTCTCTCAATTTTAATGTTTAATTCGATATAGTTATTAATACGGAGCTGAAATATGAAGATATTTTTATATTCTTATTATATATTATATATTTTAGAAGATAATAAAATTCGAAATTAATTTTTGTGTGTACCTTGTCTTTAAATTGAATCACGCATTCTTACATTTATAGAAAGAAGATGATGATTACAAACACGCACGCAATGGAAATACGGTAACTCAACATATATGCTATAGCAAATTAATAAACATTTCCGCTCACTAAAATACTTGTCAAAGGCTTACCGTATGACATTACTTTCTAATTCAGATTCATAGTTCTATTAAACTGTAATGAGCAAATTATCAAAATTGTTTTTAAACTAACTCAATAGTTCGCTATGTGCCTCTTTTTCTTCGAAACGAAAAGTCATCTTGTTCGCTATTGATTCTTCATTCAGAAAGTGCCGATCTTCAGTTTATAAAGTAATCTATCAAATGGAAGTAGCAAACTTTATTAGTTACCTCATTTTCTCTTGCATATTCACCAGTATCACAGAAGTTACTCTCATGGATTTGGAAAAAGTGGTAGAAAATCCTTTCGGTTGAAAAATTAATGTACATGATATTTATCTCTCAAAAGCAAATTCGTCTAGCAGAAGAATAGAGTATGTATGCTTTACCACCTCATGGTTACGGTAAACGTCACAATATTGGCATGAACAGTTCTACGAATCAATTGAAATTGCAAAATTAAACTGTATTCGGAATATTTGGGTTAGTCAATAGTCTTCCAAATATCGTTTATTTACTTTAAAATCTTCAAATGTTATATTCAGGCCTTTGACAGTTGCATTACACTTCGACAAATCATTCTTTAATATTCAATTGTAATCAAATGTTTAAAGTTTTCTTATGTTGCAGGTCTATTTCCTATACATTTCTTACTACAAAAAGGTGTTATTTTTTAATTTCCTATAAGATTGTATGTACGTGAACTATATTGAATTATAGTTTTATGTTGCTATAATAAATTATTGAAAACCTTATTATAAATCACTTTTAATTGAAATTTCTCGCTAACTCGATAAATAAATGTAAAAATACCCCAGTTTGTCGTATATTGTGTGATGTAGTATTAGCTTTCAATTGTTTTCTGAATATTTCTTTATCTAAAGTTATTTAGAAAATGAATGTGAATTGTTCTTCGGTGGGAATGCTAGCAGATTCAAAAGGACTCAAGTTGGTGCTTTCTCTTAAATGTGGTTCATGCTTATTGGGAGCTGTTTCTATTGTTTTTGTATTTAGCAAAAAGGTAAAGATCAGTTCGAATTAACAATCTATTGTAAGGGGAAACGGTAATCAACTCGTCTTTTCTTATTGGTTTAATTTAAAAAGCATTGGTATGCCCTATGAGAGGTTTCTATTAGACCATCTTTTCTATATGTGTTTGGAATACTGTGATCGTGTTTTTACTCAGTTACTTAAAATACATAATTGAAAAACTCTATATTTCAGCTTCTCCAATGGTTGGTTCACCCTAATGCCAAGACTATATTCTCTGGTCACTTGATATTTTCCTTTTTCGTGTGCTTTTTCTTCTTTCTTATACATTTTATTGATTTGATACGGTAAGTACATACAAAATAATTTGACTAGATCTTTAATAAATGTTTAAAAGTTGATTATGTCACATAGCTAAAGACAAATTCCTCTGTATGTTTATTAGAAAGAAAGACCAGATTCAAGAGTTATAATCGAGTGCTACTTGGCATTTTTGGGTAATTTGACGTACAATTTCGTTTTTCGAAAACATGCAAAACAATTTTCAACGAGTTTCTTTCTTAACACTTTACTATTACTCTTGACTTAATTTATCTCCTAGACTATCGATAGAACATTCTGATCCTTGTGACTACAACATTTCTATATTATTTCCCTTTTTAATTCGCTTACTTGGAGGGAGTTCTGTAGTTGCACAGGTATAATAGTTATAGCATTTACATTCTTAAATTAAAAATCCGGATAATTTTGCCGAAGTGCATTACGGTACGCCGCGGCCGTCAATTGTAGTACTTTCAATGTTTTTGTAATGCTAAGACTACGAAGTCTTGTCTGTTTATTAGTCTTATATTCTAGAAACTACAGTATTTTAGATTCTGACAGCAACTGCTCTTTCTATAGAAAGATTAATAGCTACAATCAATTTGTCAAGATACGAACAGGTCAAGTCTAAAAGATGCGGTGTTTTTACAGTAGTGTTAATAGTAAATACAATAAATGCTATAAATATACTTATATTTAGGCTATATTTGCTGTTTCCTATATGTTTGTAATGATTGTTCCGGGAAATGATCTTAGTAAGAAAGTATCAGTAATGACACTGAGAACTAAGGAGAATGAGAATCGATTCCAGGTAAAATATCAAGCTCAGATTATATTACATGAACTAATTTAAAACGGTGGAGACAATTAAACCATTTAATGATACTACGGAGTCTAGTATTATATCCACCATTCTTCTAAAAATTAACAATTTTGAAGAATCCATTGATTTCCAGTATTTGAATCAATCCGAACTTGTTCCTGAAGTGGTTACTGTCTCCGTTTTCCATGTTGTGCTATGGATCAATTCGGGAAGACGGCGTATAGAAGAAAAACTATCGAATAAGTAAGCACAGAAACAGAAAATGAACCAAGACAAGCTGGCACTCTCAATATTCAATCGAACCATTCCAGCAAAAGTGATTCAGAAATATATTCGTACAATTTCGATGAAGTGGTTCAGTAAGAACTTTTGTAGCTGCATAAATGTAGTGCATTCATTCTAGGTACCAAACTCGTGAAAACTACAAAGTTTGTCAGATGTTGTTACCAATAATTTACGTTCATTTCATTTTCTTCATAGGTTTTACTTCAGGACTAAGCCTTTTCGGATTGGTAAGTTCCTAAAAAAGGAAATAAACTATATCTTCTAATTTCTAGATCTTTACACACATAGATTACATAAGCTTTTCAATCGCTAATGAGATTATTTCTACACTTTTGGTGTTTTATCCGCCGATGTTAGCCTTTTTTATTCATTGGAGAGTAAAAAGGAATAGAGTGAGTAAGCAAAGAATAGTTCCTAACATAAAGTCACCTATTCTATTCAAATTATGTCTACTCAATAATGTAACAAAAACTCTAACATTATCCATAAAGCTAATTCTAATTTAGGTAATTGTCCAAAACGCCACAAAATTGCACGGCGCCAACTATTTTTTGGGCCTCAACGATATTGTTGTGAGACAAGAACCGCAGAGAAATATTCTCAAATCTGTTTGTTGTACATTTAATTAATATATTTTACCCTTTGTATGTTTTAAAAATTTTCAAGACCCCGGTTCTACTCAAAACAACAACTAAACTTTGTTTTTAACAAAAAATCTATAAGAGCGCAAACAAGCAGACACTATGAAATAGGCTACCCAAACTGTGCTTCGAGTATTTTGTATGGAATTTCAGAAAAACATTTAACAGATGTAGGTCACCCAATTTATAAATATTTATATATTGACATGGCAAATCCTCACATTACCTTATACCAATACTCGATTCATACTGTAGTATTTCGTCTCCATCTTGATGACAGCCCTGTAGCTTAATTTATTGAAGAAGATTAAGAAGTTTAGGTGAATTATTGCATTTCTTAGTAATAAACGTTCCATATATTGCCAAGAAACAAGTCATATTTTAGTAATAACTACGTAACCTGCGTATGTATTTATCGTGAAAGTTCATAGTAGTTCGTTCAAATTGAATCGTTGGCCGTTTCAATCCCGAATAACACAATTTTTCTGATATTCTACTATATTAAAAGAGCAAAGAACAATTTAACTCACTTTGGACTAGTTCCTTTTTTAGAACAATATAACTTTATACAATTTCAGTAGATACTAACTAATTTCTTCATTTTTTTATATAAGAGTTATGTAATAGAAGATTTTTCATTCCACAGCAAACTATAATTATTTCTGCTTGGACTATTGAATTCAGCAAAAACTATTTTACAATTATTTACCCTTTCCTATTACTTATAAAGCACTATCCTTAATATAATACCTTTACGTTTGTGGGCGAACCCTAAATAAGCCAATATCACGTGGGATTTCACGCTAAACTAGGTAAACCGGTTCGAAAACTGTGCAAGCGAGAATTCCGTTTGAAGGATTTTGATAAACAAAAGCACAGGATGTCATGCATTCTATGAAACTATTTCCAATTTAATTTTAGGGTATAGAGATGGTTTTGAATTGTTTAATGTCATATTCTTGTTCATTTTTCATTTTTCTGTATATGGAATTAATGACTTACCGGCTTTAAATGGAAGCATGCGATCTATGTATAACCATTAATTAAATGTCTAAATTATAGAGTGTACTCTAACACAGATGAGATGATTTACACTACACAACAAAACTAAAGAACCTTGTTCTTTCAAACTATAATATTTCGTAAACCTCAATTTGGATAGTATCTAATTTCTTTTTAGTAGTAGCCTATGGTGAAAACATATTATTCTGACTAGACCTGTACCGGGGCCATATTTCTTTGTTCATTTCTCACAACGATAGAGTGAAAACTTCCTGCAATTGTGATAGCTACAAATGCTAGAGTTAACATTCCTTTTTGGTGCTTTAGCCTAGTGGTTAGAGCAGCGGTCTCTGAATCCGAGAGGATCTGAGGCTGTTGGTTCGACTCCCCGTAGCTGCAGAGGGCTTGGGACACCAGCAGCTTATTTATACTCACCCGAAGACTAAATGTTCGAAAGGAGCCGGTTCTGCTAAGAAGATTCCGGTGTAAATGGCCGCAGCCCTGCCTCAAAGAAATCTACTATTATTGTGATACGAGTGATCCAGGAAATAAAATACTTTCAAATACTTAACATTTCTTTGTGAAACTGTCACACGTACTAGATATGAAATATCAGCGAAATACGTAGGAAAAGTACAAACTCTGCTAAATTAGCAAAATAAGGAACAAAACTTATCGCCTTTCCTGAAGAATTTCAGTCATGCAAAATGAAACGCTACAAAGAAACATATTGAATTCTTTGATTAAAACACTTAGTCGAGCAATCGTTCAGATTGAAGGTTGTTGTTTTATTAAGCGTTGTCTCTTTTTAGAGAATGAACACAACAGACAAACAATGTATTGATGCATATAATCTATCTCAATCTATACTTCTAAAGATTATTCTAACTATTAAATGTACTATTTGTATTCTTGGAGTTTGTGCTATTATATGGTTTTTAAAGAAACAGGTGGCCGTTATCTAAACAATCTTTGATTAACCTTTGAAGCAAAAAGTTAGACAACCCGGATTCCGTCTGCGGGGTAACATAAGTGAAAATTAAGCCTGGCAGCCCCTTAGATAAGTAATTAAGACCATTATTATCATATAAAAATATTCACTGTCGGTACTTATTATTATTTTTAGTCTATTAGATGGCTAGGTCATCCCAATGCAAAACTTATCTTCGCTGCTCACTTGATATTTTCATTGGGAGTTTCATTGTCCTTTTTACTGATTCATTTTATAGATTTGATCAGGTAAGAATTTAGAAACTGCTACAAGATATCCTAATTGGTGGAGGTTTTACAGCTCGAACCCTTTATTGATATAACAAAGTAGCATTACTTTGTAATTTATGGTCCGACCATCTATTAAGCAATTATAACTTTAGATAATCAAGAAGAGTATATTTTAGACTCTCAATCTCTCACAAAGATCCTTGTAAATACCGTGTTCCCGTACTACTGTGTCTTCCTCTCAGAACTATCAGCGTGTCTTGTGTTTTTGGACAGGTCATACATTATATTATCTATAGAATAAGTCTGTTCTTAACTTTGTTATTTAGATGTTGACAATGCTACTGCTGTCCGTTGAACGTTTTGTGGCTTCTATTATTCTAAGGAAATATGAATCTGTTAGATCTTGTCAATGTGCCTTCATTGGCGTCATTATAATTGTGCGTTTTAAATAGAGTCTTGGTTCTTTACAAAGTAGAAGTTTTTCCTAAAATAACTTTAGGTTTCAGACCTTATTTTCATTTTCTTATTGTTATCTTCTTATTTTTCCTGGAGTTGACTTGGATCAAATGGCAGTGGCAATGGTATTAAAGACATCTGAAAATACAAAAGGCTACAAGGTACCTGTAGGGATGCACAAACCGTAGAATTTAATATAAATAATAAAAAATCCTCCCAGTGATAACTACCAGGGCTCCGCAAACCAGCGGCCGGCCTCGGCCGAGATTTTTTGAAAGTACATTTCGTCCGGCCGCAGCCGGCCGCGGCTCTGGGCAGAAGCGGGCCGCAAGCCTCGTGTTCAAACCAGACTCCACCAAAGTAAAAAACAAGTTGTAAAAGTAATAAATGTTATACTTTTATACATTGTTGATTTTATGTTAATCTATATGTTATGTTGAATGTTTTTTATCAAAATACTAAAAATTAACATCAAATAAGTGAAACAATGACTAAAAAAAGTACTATTTTTGAAATTTTTCTGATCCTAAAGTACATTGCAGCCGACTTCGGCCGGCCGCGGCCCAGTTTGGAAAAACTCTCGGCCGACTTCGGCCGGCCGCGGCCCAGTTTGGAAGAAACCCTCGGCCGGCCGGGCCGGCCGGTGAGGAGCACTGATAACTACGGACAATTCTTTACAGTGTTGTAGGTAACATAGAAACCTCATAAGTTTTGAACAAGTAGATAACTATAAAAACTATTTTAGTTATTGGTATCCTCCGAAATGCCATTGGAAATCCTAACTCTTATCATTTTCCATATAAATTTTTGGAAAAATGCTGGGCGCACGTCCTCGTCGACATGTTTGGCTAACAAGTAGGAACAACTCTTTAAAATAGGCAATTAATATTAGTGGTCATTATTCACAGATAAATTTTTTTTTTAAAGGAGAAATAACTTTCTACACAACACATACCATATTGAAGTTATTTTAAAATTGATATGTAATTAGACAAAAATGAACATTTATAGGTACCAGGTTCGCGAAATCAACAGAATAACAATAATCTTACTGCCAGCCATCTACCTATATGGAGTTATTTTCTTTATTATATCATTTGGATTATCAATTGTGTTAACAGTAAGTTATTAGTTCTTCTTTTAATTGGATATTTCTTTTATGTGAGAAAGTGACTGACTAAGTAATAGTTTTTATATAACAAACAATTGTTAACACTACTTTTAGATCTATCCCAACATATCGTCTGTTAGTTTTGCTATTCTAAGTGAAATTATAATCTTCGTGGTTCTGTACAGTCTCTTGTTACCTATATTTCTTACTTGGAGACTAAAAAGAAAAAAGGTTATTACCGGTTTACCGAGATGGCTTATAACCTTGATAAGAGTTAAAACATATATTCACATTGACAACCATATAAAGTATATATTGACAATATTCATATCAATTTGAACAAATTAAAAGTCTTTTTACTACTTTCAAAAACACTTACCATTTCATTGAAACTACATACAAAAACGTGACTACAAAACATTTTCATTGAATTGAGTAACTGTACCATAATTCCTTTAATAGAAAAAATCGAAAGCAATCTTTTTTTCTTAGGTGGTCGAACTGGCGCAACAACGTGAACACGGGGCGAATCACTTTCTGACCATCGAGGAGATTGTAGATACTACAAGAAGGCACGAAAAACGACAAATTGCGATAAGTCAATCGATAAAAGCATGTGTACTTTGTAGATAAATATTAATAACAAGAACATATGTACTCAATATAAAAGACAAATCTTGTGGCCTTGAACTCTTTCTTATAGTAATATACTTTTTTCTGGTAATGGCTACATTAACATATACATTCAATATGTGAAAACGGAATAGTTTCTGTAAAATATTGGAAGTATGTGGTATTACATGAGGATTACAAGTTTTGAAGCTTTTTGGTAAACATATAATAATAATTTTTTTTTTTTTTAATTTTTTATTCAAACAAGCTATTGACAATACAAAAATTAGAAAACTTATTGAAATTCAAACTTGTTTCTATAAAAAACTA
>JAQGAV010000532.1:0-31451 GCA_034691345.1 Phasmarhabditis papillosa
TACTTTGAACATAAAATTAAATTCTGTAAAATACACTTGGAATATCAGGGTTCTTCCGACATTCGAGCCCGTGAGATATGTTATGAAATGAACGAATCGAACAGAATGCTTCTAAACTCGTAAGTATACAATATTTTGTGAAAATCAACAGTTGCTTTTATTTAGGCAGCGTAGAAACAAGAGAGATGAATACCCATACCCACCGCCCTGCCAAACAATGATATGGCCGAGAGACTGGTCTCGAAACTGAAATATATACTAAGATGGACCTTTATATAAATAAAACATTTCATACAAACTAGATTTATATGTGTGGTATATACAAGATTCTGGTCTTTACGTGAAGAAAATTATTCTAAGCTTTCTTTATTTATACAGCCCGTCCAGTTGACACACGCAGTCCATTAATTTGGAGCTGTTAAAGAATCTGCTACTTCATAAAGGCACGGTACACCCAAAAATAGATACTAATTTTTGTTATTTTCTTCGATAGCGTTAGTCCAACTGAATTGAAATATGAGAATCTACCCGTATCCCGAATCCACAACCCTACGGCAACTTCCAAAAGTCAAAAACTGCATGCAAATTTGAAAACATAAAAATATTTTTACCTTTTTGTCAATGAAATACGCAATTATAAAGTGGAAAAGTTTCAATTCGGTAAATAAATATATTGCATGTAGATAACAGGTTCAAGAAAGTTATTCTAAAAACAATTCGTTTGTTGTGAAACTAGACCAGTAAACAATAGACAGAAACCTACGCGGTGCCGAGTACTGCCAACTACTTATGTACCTATGTAGCCTACACCGTAATAAAGTACAAATGACAGTTACTACTTAAATAACCACACTTCATAAACCATTGAATGATGTAAATGTATGTTCTTTTTTTAAATAACTAAAACATTTGAAATGCACAGTGTTATTCATTTCTGAATGATTTGCTACATCTAATGTTAAAAACTTTAGAAGCAATTGTAATTATGTCGTGCTGAAATAAAGAAATTCCTGCACCCACTCATTGTTCACAATATTTTCCCATTCATTGTAAACAGTGACGCGTATTGTTAGTTTGCTTATGACTATTTCGAAGTGTGTGGGTGCTTGTTTATTTATAAACTACATTTACTGCAAAATATAATTGTATACAAGATCTATGACATTCTTTACCTTGTGCCAAATTTTACGCCTCCTGAAGATCACGGGAAAACCACACGATGCCTATCGGGCACAACAATTACAGATAGTTATTTCGTGAGTTTGACAACCTAGAAGCTGGCCTAGCAATGTGATGCTTGGTTTTATTTGGTTGAAAGCGTATTTACTTATTCAACTTATTTACTCTGCATGCACAAGAGAGGATCAAAACCAATTGTTGACCGGTGACAAATGGCTTGAAGTTTCTTTCCGATAAGTGGACCTAATGCAACATGTGATATCTATTTAACTAGGTTAGAAGTATCTTATATATATATATACATAGAAAGAAACTCATCCTTTTTGGATGAACGGGTGATGGTTCGTTTGAGTGTCCAATTAATGTGGAGTAAATCCTGTAAACATCTTACTAGATATCGCGAATATCGCGGAGGAAACCCATCTCTTGACTATCCAGCTACTATAAACCACTGATACTGGAGAGAACTGCAGAACTGTTTGTTATTTAATTTTTTAAACCTATCTTCAATCAAAAAAGTGAGTTCCCGTATTTATCTTTCCTTATAAGTATCCGAACTATTTCGTCTTCTTTAAAGGCTCGGGTAGCAAAAAGTTAGTCATTCTTAAAGAATGTACCGTCCACACAAATATTTCTTAACAATGCAACACACTGAAACAAACATAAAATTCAGTTCTACAAAAGTAGACAAATATTGGTCTCGATCACCTCAAAATAATGTTTGTATGTGGCTGCACACGGTAGTATGTGCGTAGGAACGAAAGTTCACTAAGAGACCGACTGTTATTCTCGGACACAGAATACATGGCAAACAGACTTATTATTCGTCTGTCGAGTCAACCCAAATAGTCAGATAAAAGACCCTTCTTGCCGAGAAAGTGACCCATTAGCCCCAGCATCCATACTTGACTAATAAATACTAATTCGAACACACATATTTGTGCGTTTCTGAATGTTCAATCAAAAGCTACTTATGTTTTTGATACTGATTTCAAGTAAGTGCAGATAGATTAGTCACTCTTAGGTACTGGACAACATTTTTTGGTTTAGAGTCTTACCATTAGCTCAGTGTTTGAAATAGCAGTTTCACTATTTTATAATATTAAAACGTTACTAAGGTGAAATGTTTCTTATGAGCTTAACGAATTCGAAACTTTCCTGTGTCGCTGATCTTTTCGATGAATTTATACAAAACTATCAGTGATAAATATTTTTTAGTTTTATCACTTTGTTTTGGTGAAATCTTTTCTTCGACGATTCCCCCAGATCGTAGATCATGCCGGCCATTCATCCGAGGATTCCCAGTAAGCTATAACTAATTCGATGAAACTAGAAATAATCCTCAACAACTCTCTAATCAAAAAGATTTCACTGAAATTAGTTGCTTGAAAAATTATTTTTATTTAATATACCACTTTGTTTTCAGGATCACCCCCTCTATGATTTTTGTTATGGTTCGGGACGTTTCGAATAGACCGAAAACGCTAACATCTTCAAGTATTCTACTACATTCCTGTATATAACTGTTCAATATCCAATGTTTATAAAAAATATTTGACGTGATAATAAACTATTGTATTATATTAGTAAATGACTTCTCGAAAACTTTGTAGTTAACAAAATTTACAAAAGCAAATTCACAACATTGTTAAGTTTGTACACCCGAGAAATTAGAGCAATTATATGATTACTATAGTCCTATTTAAAAGTAATAATCGAGTGTTTAACAATATATCTTGTTGAAAATGGGCCTGAAAGTTTTCGAGAACAGAAGATACACGCAAATATTCGGAAGAAACACTCCATAATTACTCTTGTATTATACTATAACTAGAGTAACTACCAACGTTCACAAACTACATTTCAATAGTTCAAAATCAGTGCTGACTGATTGATTTGTTCCAATTTCAGTTTTTAGTCATTTTTCAAACTTCTCACGCACTCTCACCAGTAAGGCGCCACTCAACTTGATATCACTAGAATCCAGTTTCGGTTTCCGGGCGTCGCGGCTGCAAAATTGAAAAATTATTGTCTGAAAAGACAAAAACAAACACATAGGTCTTTAGCAAAGTACAGTACAGACGCCAGAAAACAATTTGAATATGTTTGATTAAGCGATTAGCAAATCGAGCAGGTAAATTACGGAATGAAACAGAGTTTCTATCTTCAGAGAGAGCGCTTTCTTATGTCATTTGAAATGAAACTGTTCAGGAATACAATGATCAGGGGTAGTTTTTTTTTAACGAAAAGCAAATTGATTGCCACCCAACCCGTAGGCTTCGTTTCGGGAAAATTAAAACATTTGTTTGCAACAAATGACTTTACATTGTCTCCATAGAGACTCTTTCCATTAACCAGGTTCACTTAACATTTTCCAAATACTGTAAACGATCTCTTCGAATGATAAGACAGAATCAGATGGCAAATAAGAAAATAAATTGGAATTATAAACGGAAAAAAAGATCAATTGAAAATTTTGCCGTTCGCGGACATTTCGTTTTAGGATCAGTCTACATTTTCCGTCTTGCTATGAAGAAGTCAAGTTGACTCTTTAAAATGTCAGAGCTGCGTCTTGCAAATTTTATAATAAACTCCAATATAGTCTGTGTCAAGAGCTATGTCTCTTTTTTCTTCAACCGTACATTTCTTTTCACCTAACACTCCAAACACCATACCATTACCAATACCGATGCTTTCTAATAATTTGCAGTTAGGAAAATTTTGTAAAAAAACTTCCAAATTCTAGAAATCAATAAGTAAAATTTAAGCTAGCAGTAACATAAATAGGATGGTCAGATTAACAGCATATCTTTATCTCATAGTATAGTCTGTCTTCAAACGTACGGTCTCAACAAGGACGCCGGTGAGAAATTTTTTGCCTTTAAATAGCCTCTCGCTCGAAATTTTGCGCCCCCGAAGATTGAATGTTAGAAAGGAGCCGTCTCTGTTCAGAAGATTCCAGAATGAATTGCCGAAACCCTGCGCCAAAGAAATCTACAGTTGTTGTGTGATATGTATGAATACAAGAAATAAATAACTTTTTAAGTAAACTTTCGCTCGGAGAGAACGCAGGCAAAACCAGTGCAAAAATGTTTGCATCCGCGCCCTTACTGAGCGCCGCGTTTGAAGCGTACGTTTGAAGACAGACTACAACTGTAAATAGTAAATCAATCTTTGAATCTGATAAGATTATATGGTACGTTACTCAATGAAACGATTGTCGACTTATCGAAAACTAGTTGTCAGTATTTAGCAATGAAAAAAGTGCCTTTGTACTTCTTATATATGTTATCCAGTTGCCACATATACGTGCATACACTAGTTATTTCTTAGTTTCCCACTATTATACCGAGTTTCGGACTTTTTGTAGTATTCCCTATACTCATCGTTCCGTTAAGTTTCGTAAAGTTCAAAATCTTACAAAATTTAGATCCTCAAATTTGTCTTTGAAGGGTCGCATGTGACTGCAATAAGTGTCCAACGAAAGTGCGCTCGGACTGTAAAAAATGAACTTTTTTGAAATTTGCGTCACGAACTATAAAATATATTTTGAAAAGAGAAGTGGTTCTCAGTCAAATAGTAGGTTTGATAAGTAGAAACACTTGTATTTGATCTATTTCTCTCATTTAATTATTCCATAATTATGTTTGGAATAAAAAGTTTGTATGGATATGGAGTGCGTTCACTAGCTGTAATAGGCGAACCGCACCAAAATTAGTTTTAGAAATTACTAGGATTAAGATAGTAAGTTGTAGTTAATACATGCAAAGGTTTTAAATACATTAGATACGACTTTACAAAGTATATTTGTAATCCTATTGTTAGAGGAAATTTATGGAATAAATGAATTGATCGCATTTCGACACTGGCAAGAAGGATGAAATTTCCTATATCTTATATGAAGATACAAATATGCTTTGTGAAAACTAATTTAAAGTACTTGAAAGTTTTATATATTATGTAATTACAATTATAAGATTGGTTCGAAAAAATATTAAGTTTGATTCTAACTTTGATGGGGTTCGCCTAATATAGCCTAGCGAACCGCACTCCATGCCTATCAAAAATTTTAGGCCCAGAAATTCTATAGGAATTTTATATAATTGGTAGTTGGATAAAAGCCTGCATGCTACTCTAGCTATGTATATATATTCTTGACTATATGCACAACTAAGAGCGATTAGATTCTTTATATCAATAAAACACATCCTGTTATACAGTCTACAACTCTAATTTACTGTATCTTTAAAGATAAGGTCGTTTCCCGACTTCCGGTCACTAAGTGCATAGCTTTCGACCTTTTCAGGATGATTTTAATTACCGCATGATTTTTCGCAACCGCACTTAGTTTCTGCACGCGGCTGGCGCTTAACACCCACTCAAAACAGTCTACTAAGGCGCCTATGCAACATTAGGCAAGTCGCCGAGAAAGACTGGCTGCAACGCCATCAGCTGCAAAAAAGAACTAATATAGGTCAAAAATATTGCACAAAGTGAGGGTAATTGTCTGATAACATGTATGTTCTCTATATTAGACCTTTCCGAACCGGGCTCGGACCTAAGCAAATTAAGCGGGCCCGGGGACGATTGTGAATATATACAGCTCTCCTCAATAGATAGTTTTAACGAAACTGTGTTTTTGTTTTCTTCAGTTTAAATTTAGAGCCCTGAAGTTCCATCAACTATCCAAAAGCACAATTTTGAAAAGACAAAAAAGACAACTATCAAAGATGACCATAACCGTCCCGGCTCGAAAACTCCTCCGAGTCATCTGTTAGAAGGAAAACAACACGGATTTCAATATAGCATAAACTCTTTTCTCAAAATAAAGCAATAAAAAGTCGTTGAAAACAAACTTCTGATAATAAACTCTCTAGAAAAACACAAATGGACTCATATCTCTGATAAACAAGTCTAAAACAAACAAACAACCCTACAAAGTTCCGTATTCGATCTCAACACTAGAAGTTTGATCTTTCAAATTCAAATTCCTGAATTCCAGAAAAGACTCATGACACCTCTACATGACTCAAACTAACGACCTCATATAAATTATTCACCTTAATCATCACCCTTACCGGGCTGCGCTTTCATCAAAAGTGCAAACTCGAATCGGAAGTTGTCCGTTCTACCGTGCTACTTTCCTGCTGACTGACTGCGCGGTAATGCGTCTCTAAGGACGTCTTTATGGTGCAAAAGTACAGGTCTCGCTGAACTCTAAGAGACACCCTTAGCCGAAGATGTGGGGGCTGTCCCCCCTTAGGACGTAGCCCTTTATAAAGACACCAACATCGCCGAAAAGAACATTATTCCCGCAATAGGAAATTAGAACCTACCTTAACATTTTATCAGGTATACGGTATCCGAGACTTTAAAATCTACAACTGATTCTCTAGCCGGCTCGGGCAATTTACTTACTCTAGGCAAATATGTTACTGTTTAGCATTTTAGTAGCTATGGTGAGTATTCTATTTGTTGTTTATAAAGTATTATTTAAAAGAGCTTTTTATTTCATTATAGACTACTATAGTTAGCGCCAAGAATAATAATGAAATGTTCTAAAATAACTTCGTTAAAATTGGCTTGGAAAATATTCAAAAAACGAAAATCTAAATTTTTTCCAGAAATGCGTTAGTAACACTACATCATTTCTATAGTCGCTGACTATAGTTTGCTCTGCCTTTTTCACTTCTATTATTGGGTGAAAGATTTCAAAACAGTTCACCAACTTTTAGCCAGGACTTGGAATTTGTTCGGAATGCAAAAACTTTAAAATTATATTATAAAAACCGATAACTATTATTATATTGTTGATAATCTATGTTCCAGATTTCCTTCTGTTCCTGCTTAGATCAGGCTGAAGTAGAACGAATGATGTCTCACAAACGAGTGAAACGGCTGGCTATTCATCCAAATCGGTGGAGCACTGGGTTAGTTATAATGTTTTTAAATATATTATTATTGTTGAAAAATAGAACCGAAAGACAATGATTATTCCCAATCCCAAAAAAACCATAAGTTAATGCCTTCTTACTAATGTTAAATATTAACATGGTGGGCGCCCAAGAGTAATGATGGATTGTAAAGAATTCAACACTCTTTTGAGCCCCCTTCTGTTCAATCCTACTCTCCGTTCAATATTGTACTTTGCACGTACGCGCGTGCAATTTACGATGGTGACACTCCATTATTACTCTTGGCGCTGACCATAGTATATAAATGCATTTAGTTCCGGGTACAGATATAGATCAGAAAAAGTACGCATTAAATATGTACTAGGTACAATTCATCCTATCATCATCCTTACATAAGAACTTGTTTTACCAGTTTACAACGGGGTGGTCGTTAACTATAAAGTATTTTTGGCCGCACTCAAAGTGTTGACACAAATTGCACCCAAATTTGCACAGTATTGTGTGATGACTACTTGTTAGATCATGCAAAGTACCGCTACACTTTTTTATTAACTTATTTAACTTTATTATTATTATTAATTTGTTATTTTAGACTTTGGCCCAGTGGTCTGGTTCCTTTTGACATTGCATCTCACTACACTCCGGAAGAGAAATCGGTGATTCTTTCGGCTATGCAAGAGTTTCACAAAGTTTCCTGTATTAGGTTAGTTAATGTTTCAATAAACAAAAACAGTTTACAATATTTGGAAAACTTCGCAGCCGAAATGTTTTAGGCATTTATAAATTTAAATGGTGCTATAAATATAATCAGTGTATAATAAGTTACTAATCTATATTCTAAATATTTATAGATTCCGTCCTCGTGTGCCATCTGACAAATTTTACCTGCAAATCAATAAGTACTACAGTCTAGAAAGGTATGTAAGGTGTCAATTAGAAAGTGTTAATATTATTTAAGCTATACAATATATAAATATATACTATTTTGCTTATATATAATAAGCAATATGTAAGAAAACCATCATGTATCAATAAATATTGACTACATAGTATGTGCTCTCGTTAGATTATAGTTATATTATAACAAATTACTAATATTATACAAATTAATTTGTTTTCAGATGTTTTTCATACATTGGTCGTCAAGTAGTTGGTATTTTCCGTACAAGAGAAGGCAATTACGAGACCCGTATGAAGCTAGACCCATCGTGTTTGAGATGGAACGGTAGAGGCACCGTTATGCATGAACTTATGCACATTCTGGGATTCTACCATGAGCATCAGAGGTAAACCCCTTTTTGAAGACGGAAATAGAAATATGACTTACTTTTTGAATTTTATTAGTTACTTTTCATCTAAAGACATTTGTACATGTCTGAACACAACACATAGATTCAAATGTTTCATTTTTCGAATTTGAAAAGTTTCAGCAAAGTTACACTGCAAACCAACTTTACATTATTAGTAATCCCAACATTTCTCTTAGAATAATAATGATTTTGTCTATTAATCTGTATTAAACAGATTGGAATAGAAAATAATATATTTTGGTTTCAGAGACGATCGTGATCGCCGCATCAGTGGAGGTTCTGGACACTACAACTACAAGATCTATCCTCGAAAAAGCACGTACTACATGGGCGCATATGATCCTACCTCAATTATGCATTACAACTTTCCCGGAGTCACTTATTCTAGATCATACTTCAGTCCAACTGATATAACGAGACTAAATACTCTATACAAATGTGGCAGTCCCAAGGTGAGTAGGAAAATAATAATATTCCTCAAAAGCATTTGATTCTCAAGATGATTCTCTATTTTACCCATATAGATTTTTTTTTTTGCAAAAATCGGCGCAAATCATATATGTCAATGATATCATGTGACTTCTCGAGTAGTCTTATGGTCGATTTCATGGAATCTAGGTTGCGCGCACCGGAAACCTGAATTCAAGCAACCTTGAAAACCTATTGAGAAATCATTTCAATAAAAAACAAAAGCAATCAACCATTTCTGGAAATTGAAGACAAACATCTGCGCATATTATATTTCACAACTTTTAAAGATTTGATATTCTTAAAAAAATCGGTTAGAATATATGTTCAAAATGTTTAAAAGAACAGAACAAATGAAAGTGTGAACTTATATTTTATAATTTCAGCCCAGAGGTCCTCGCAACATCGATCACGTTGATACTCAGGACAAGAATGAAGAATTCCCTTACGCAAGACACAACAAACACGACGATGACTCATGGGAAACACCCGGTGTACCACCAACATTCAATCAGTACCTAAGCAAAAATCTAATCAATAGGGCCTAATCCACCCAAACTAATATTCTCTTTACAAATCTAATTTATGTTATGTATATTAACTTTATTAGTTATTTATATATGGCTTTACTAAGAAACACTTCTTTGAACGACCCTGCCCTAACTTTCCTTACTTGTACGATACCTCGCTTTACTTTTCACGGTTTCCAGGTATCCTCTTTCTGCATTTTGCACATTTTAACATAGAGTATATTGATATTAGCAATTATGCTGGTACATTTTTGCAATCGTTTCTCTACATAGAACTCCCACAACATTCCAAACCTAATAACTTTTTATGCATATAACTGTATTTCACAGATCTCACTCTTATGATTGTCAAATTATGCAATGAATATTTAATAAATAAATAATTGAAAGCAAAGAGTTGAAAACATGCCATAGCCGATTGAGAACCTGCAAGAACCTGGGGCTTGGAACGAATAATTTGCATCGACATATAGTTGGCTGACAAGTGATATGCGAGTTAAAGGTCTAAGTGCTCAATTTAAAAAGAGCGATGAGCTATATTCACCTATATAAATTAATTGTTAAAGAAAATAAGTTAAATGTGGTGGTGTACATTGACTAGCCCTCGTTTTTGCGCTCCATTGATCGGCCGTGCTCCAATAAAATTTGCAGTTCGTACCGTATACCCATGCCTAAGCCTTGTCCGCCGACCATAGTATAGAGCTGTTAGAACACAATAGGAACATTTTCAAAAGATCTTCTGGTGATATCGAATGTAACCATACAGATAAGTAGTTTAAAAAGAATTGTTAAAAGAGTTGCAATATACTTCTTGCTTTTAAACTTCCTCATAACTATAAATAGAACTAGTAAAATAGATTTAAAGGAACTTACTATTATCGGTTTTCTAGTTTATTTTAAAACATATATCACTGTGTTTTTCATTAATCACAAAAATTTAATGACAGTATTGATGGAAACTCTATGTAGAGTTAGCTAAATACTATTATGATTTAGATTAATCTGGATTAACAAACAATGGTAAGTCTCTTAAAAGCACGGTAGAATTCAATTGTAAATGGATGAAAAATCTCAATGAGTATCGGATAGTTTCTTTCTTTATCTAGTAGCACTATTCTGTTTAACATGTTAATATTCAGTTTGTTGGGTTTGACATCACGCTACACTGATTGGTTGTTGGAGCTTACAAGGTGTAACTAAGGATAAGAACGCAGTCTTAATGCAGGATAGCTTCTGCGTATGAAGACATAAACAGCTTAAAAGCAACCCAATTATTATTACATTTCATTCAATCATTTGACAAACCTTGCTCCCTTTCTTAGCTTTATTATTGCAATATTCATTTTATTTCATTTAGGATTTTCATTTCTGACTTCAAATTTTATAATTTGAACAAAACCGAATAGTTGTACTTATATGTGTTTTATTATTTGAATGTAACTTTTTATTTAGGATTTCGACTAATAATGCTTTTTGTTAACGGATCCAGCGATGCTTCTCAAATCGCAAGTCTTCAATTTGAACTAGATCTCTCACGACGAATGGAGAAAGCCAATGTTAAACTAATTGAACAGCAAAGAAAGGTATTTTAAATTAGTTTTTATTTATTTTTTAATATTTAACAACATGTTTATTGTTATACTAAATAATTAAAATCATTGGTAAGATTGAAACATGAAACTAGTTTACTGTCATTTTATTATTATAATACTAGTCTCAATTAAGTATTCATTATTTAGATTATCCTGAAAGAACAGGAGAATTCTCGACGGTTACAAATGGCTAATGCTAGACTAATTGAAGGACAGCATAAGGTAAATGGGCAGTATGATAAAAACTTCTCTAACTATTTTATTATTATATTAATGTCAAGATGTTAATTTAATGCTGATATAATACGTAAGTAAACAACTACTTTTGTTATTTAGATGCTCATGGATCATGCTAACCAAATTTTTGAGCTTGGAGATCACGTCGAAGAACTAAAGGTATGTTAGTAGTTGATCTTTTAAAACAATTGATTTCCTTAAAGGTTTAATTCTATTTTGTAACTAAATATATAGTTTAATTTAATATTTAAGTTTTCCGTCTATGAGGCTCGTAAGGCCAGTGGTCCTTTCCAATTAGGAATGGAACTAAACAGATTGAGGGAACTGAAGCAGGTGTCGGATAGTCAGATAAAGGAACTTAAGAAGGTAATATTTTTGAAAAATAAGTTTTGGACAAGGCTTGAAAAACTATAGAATGTTAGCCAAATATCAATAATCTGACAGGAAAGTAATTAAATCCACAATCTTATAAAACCCCTTGAAACTGAAATAACTTTACTCTATATTGTAAATTTATTCATTTCAGAAGAATAAAGTTTTATCGAAGAAAATCGATGCTTACCAAGCAGCACATCAGTATATACGTACAGCAATTGGAATGATTGCAGTAAGTTAATGATTATAAATATTTAGATTTGAAGAGTAATCAGTTTAACTATATTGATTATATTAGATTTTGCCCATCTGCGGGCATTTTAAAGTTACGGTATCACTATTTACGTTTTCTTTCCAGGATCAAGAAGAACAGCTGGAGCAGGAGCGCTTAGATTTGGAAAACCAGAGAAATGAAAGATCAATTCCGGCCAAAGATAAGGTATTACCAAACTTGTTGTGATTACTCTATAAAAGCTACTATTCCGAATATGTTGATAAAGTATATATACAAAAATAAAACAATTTCAGGATATTGACAACTTCCCCAAGGACCTGATGGACCAATTTTCTAAGTTGAAGTTGGAGGTTGAACCAGAAGAAGTTATGGAAGATGATCAGTTCAAGAAAGAACTCGCCAAAAGATTGACGTAAGTTAGTGAATTTCAAAAAAAAGATTCACCCTGACTTTTCGTGGAAACTAATTCAACGATTATCCTTCAGTCACAATACTTCAAAGAGAAATTGGAGATAATATTTGAAAAAAGGGTTTACCATGCACTAGAGCACACAAGAAACTATACTTCGTTCTTGGTTAAGAAAATAAACTATTAAAATGGCTTCATATAGGGTATAGTCCGCGGCCAAGGTTTATGTAATAATGCAATAAAACACCACATCTAACTTATTTCTCTGAAAAATAATTCATATTAGTGATTATAACTATTTGGCGCGTTTTAAGTTGAGCATTCAGACCTTTAACCTGCATTGTCCGCCGACTATAATGCCTTCTTTGAAACACTTCATTTAACTATATTCAGTGGATCAGAGTAAAAATTAGGTTTAACTAACTAACTAACCGTCTTTTCAGTTGCAAGATCTGTCTTTCTGCTGTTGAACGTCTTCGTTGTGGCGAGTGCTACAAGGGTGTCTGTGACGGGTGTTATTCTAAGGTTAAACGATCAAGTGAAACTGGAGAAAAGTTATGCCCTCACTGTAGAAGTCATCAGAAGGGATTTGAGCCAATTATTTTGTCAAGAATTTGATTATTATCACTATTCTTATTGTTGTTTATTGTTAATTGTTAATTGTTTAGTTTTTGTTATTTTTCAATAAAAATTTAGAATGTTAATGTATATTATACCTTGGTGGGGGTTGGCCTAATTTTTAGATAATGGTTTTGCAGGTGAAAGGTTTTAAGTTAAATTAAGAATGACTGAATTCATTGAAATCTAGTTGGCTGATTATTAGACTGGCTTACAGTTCAGATATAAACTATATAATTTCTCTACCCGGTTGCCCAAATAATTTGGAAATTGGCTCTATAAGCGTTCGTCGAAGAATCATAAGATCATAGATAAATAATTGTAATTGAATAAACTGTTTTGGTAAAGCTGTCCCTTCTCATTGAGCTTGAATGTCTGGCCTATGTTTGAAATTTTATTTTTAGTGAATTAGTAAAAAAAACCATGGTTTACAACATGTTAAGTACTCTAACTTTGATATTTCTAACATTACTATCTCATAGATTTAAGTGAAATTGATAAAACTGATCGTTTGAACAGATCTCACAGAGGTAGTTATTTCCACAGAACAGATTAGACCGATTCTTATTCACACACCTCAATTACTCATCATAATGTTCAGTTGCTTGATTTAGCAGATTTAGCATTCCAAATTCATACTATTTGACTACTTGAAAGTAGGAGAGCCAAAGAAAAGTGAGTAGATAAAATTGTCACTAATATTCCTTAGAGTTTACTCACGACAGTAAGTAATATATTGAACAGACTTATCTTTTAGCCGTATTTTGAGGTACTCGTTTTTGTTATGTCCCTTGGGTTGGCAACAATCCCTATATGAGTCACGGAATTTCTTCGCATTCATATATTCATTTACATTTAATTGACAGACCCTCGCAAGTCTTCTTTATCCTATCAGTTTCTATCGATTTCTATACTATATCAATATCAGTTTTTCAAATAGGAATTATTGTTTATTTCAAATATATTTTTGCGTACTGACATTGAGACGATCCACTCTTTCACCATAAGTTTATGCCTACATTTATTCACTTGTATTCAGTCTGTCAATACAATTTTTAGTAATTATATGAGTGTGAAGAAGTTGTTCACACATTTGCTATCAGTATGTATAGTATTATTAAACAGTTCTCCACTATTTCAGCTAGCTTAATATGTCTGACAATGATGCTTCAAAAGGTGTATTTGAAGTAAGAAGAGTAAAATCCGAGCCATCTATGACGGAGTGAGTGTTCAGTTGCGATAGTGTCCTATTCCACCAAAACTTCAAGCCGTAGAGCTTAACATAAACTGATTAGCCTACACCGAAAATACTTTTGAGAGTAATTACAGATAAATAGACTCTCAATCATGGCGATTTTAAAAATATATTTAGCACCGAAAAGGCATTCCTCAACGTTTCCAACAGTGTGTTTGATGAATACGAAGGTTCAAAAGGAATTTTTGAATTAGAACCAAAATGGTGAGCTAATTGGTCTACTCATTACTGGTTTAGTTGAATACAAAACCTATATCGACGAAATGTCGTAGTAGCATCGTCGTTACATTCACTGTCTTCATTCAACTGCCATTATTATCATGCCGCCCTTTCAGTTTATACAATATATCGTTACTCGATATTGTAGATAACCATTAGTAAACTCTTTAGTCTGAGTTAATTTATTAATACGATTATTGTCTTATATATGTTTATTGAGTGTGGCGGAATCTTATTTATTTTAAAAAGAATATAGAAAAAGAGGGAGAGAGAGAACTGAGCGCAAGGCTCCAGGCGAGTGGCCGTGTATGAGCAGTATTAGCAACACTGCTTATTCTACATGTTCAAGTCGAGGAATCATTAAGCATATACTATACAAATAAAAAACAAGGACTAGAAAAAAATGACTTAACATTCGAGCTCTATATTCTTTTTCAAGGAATTCTTCAAACCCCATGAAGGACCCTAGGGCTCCTGCTGAACAGCCGCAATCGGACCCGGGTAATATAATGTAAGTGAGAAATGAACAAATCATTGGAGTGGGAAGAGTGCTAACATAAATGTTTTAGTTGGAATCCCAAGAAGGTAAAAACAGAACAAAGACAGAATCCCGTTAAGAGTGGCAGCCAACTTCGCGAGAATCAGTAAGTGTTTAACTAATGGCTCCATTTTCTGATGCGACAATGATATTTTACATCCAATATCTCAATAAAGATACCCTTAAAACTAGGTTGGAACCAACGGCCCAGCTTTTCCCACCCTTATAATTTCCCGAACGTTGTCATGGGTGAGAATCTGATGATGAACGAAACACGATTCTCACCCATGACGAAATAAGTGATCGAGCAAAACTATATTACAGCACATTTCAGAAGTGGAACTCCTGTCAAGCCGACTACGCTTTCAGACCCTCTTCTGGTTGGAAAAGAAAGCATGGCTCGTTGTAATCGTTCGTTTCTTATCGATAATCCTTTTATTCCGTCCTGTAATAATCATATAGTTGTAAGCAAATAATAATCCTCATCGTTTAAACTATGTATCATGCTATAATTTAAAAATCCAATGTATTTCCCTATAACTCTGTTTCGCTCCAGAATTGCATTGCGGAGAGTAGGGAGGGGAATTTTACCAACAAGATTTATCCGGTGTAGCCATGTTACAAGAGCTACTAAACTGTATACTAGTAAACTATTAAATTTTAGTGCGTGACAGGATTAAGACGTTCGTCAGTCGTCCAATCAGGGAGAAGGATTTGAAAAAAGCTGAAGCCCGGGCTGAAGCGAAGAAAAAGTCTGAATTAAAGGTATATATCAAAAATTGATTGGATACCTAATATGTTACAGATAAAATCAAAACCTCCAAATGACGACTTCTACCCCAGAGAAGACACGGATCCATTTCGAGTTGAAGACTTGTTTAAATTCCGGCGGAGAGACCAGGAAGGAAGATCCTATAAGCCTGCGAAGAACCTGGTGAGACTATGAATTATGAATAATTGCTGAAAGTTATTTGAAAAAATATTCGCTGAAAGGAAACAACATCATGCAAATAAGATAATCAAAATTGTTAATACATTTCAAGAAAATCCCCGACATCTTACCGTCCTCTGGTCTTCCTACTGTCAAAAACAATAAGAACAACAACGGACAACTATTCATGGATGGATTTAGACCGTTTTGGCAAGAAAAACAGAAGCCAGAAAAGGACGATATGGTTAGTTAAATTCCCAATGTAATAACATGAAGACACTAATGGAAACATTTGTCAGGATCCCGAAACTGAAGAAGACTTGCCAGCCAACGCGGCAGTCGTTCTGGACGTATGTCAGGGAAGAATAGTTCTTCAACCGATGCCAACGCAACCGTAAGTATCGATGAGATAAGGAAACAAAAAGTTAAACTGAAGACGATCCTCTAACCAAGTAAATTATTTTTTTCTTTGAGCTCAAAAACTTGAGGAACCTATATATATATATATATATATATAGCAAGCATAACATAATCATAAAGTTATATAAAGGGGGACCCGATTTATTTAGTGTTGAAATCAATCCGCTCAAAGAGGTCGAAGACATGAAAACACTTGACCAGACGTTTTACACCAGAGACATCGTTTTCGGCAACACCATTAGAAATATCACTGTCAATAACGGTAAGTAACTAATAGATAGTTCAGGAATAGAAAACAGAAGACCCAAATAACCCTATGTATTATACATTTTAGAAGAATCGTCCAGAAGATCACATAAGAAAAACCTCAACTTCAAATCGCAGGAATCGGTGGCAGTTGTGGCCGAACCGAAGACATACCATTCGTATGACGTAAGCAGAAAAAGTAAAAATTGATACTTCTATCCTCATTACAGTATCGTTCCATTTCAACTAGTCAAGAAAAAAAGATCCGCCGGTCCAAGAAGAATTAAGCTAAGAGAAACGAGTAAAGAAAACATTACAGCATCGCATTCGAATATAGAGTATTGTAGATATTACGAGACTATCCCTTAATAAATATTCACCAGTGCCAAAAGTAGAACCATCAACATAATAAATGCAACGATATTACGCGTAAAAACGGTCGTGAATTTGGAGCTTCTTTCAAATTGGAAGTATTTCACTTTGGGTTTACCATTGCGTCCAAAATTATACAAAAGCAAATATAAACAATTCATTCAACAGTAACAATTTTGAACATAACAACTTAGTATATTTAATGCATGGTACATCATTCGGAATCGGATACTGAAAGAAAACACTTCATATGATTGCTCCACATAAATGTGCTTACCAATGACCTTTCTTTTCTTGCTTGGTGGTGACTTCGTTCTTCTTGAGTTCTTAACAGCGTTCATCTGAAAAAGTGATGTACAACAACATTATTTGTGGGTCTTATTAACATGCCAAGTCAAATGCATACATAATTTTGCACGAATAAATGGTTAAATAACAGCAAGCATATCGGTACGCAGTAAAACATATAATAAAAATAATTACAATTTTTTTTATCTCAGCTGTACGAATACTTACAATAAGATCTTCATCATCTGAGCCTTCAATGTCGATCCCATCGGGTTCACTGAGTAGGGATTCTTCGCTTCCATCGCTTTCCACTGCTTGATCATCCAAGAATGCATGACCCTAAGTATTGTATATTCAAATGTATAACTATTGAGCATACCATTTCATCATCATCATCCTCATCTGAATGGAATGAATTGGACATGTCTCCTTTTTTAAAAACAACGACATCGTGACTGTCATCGGCATTATCCTGTCCATCATCTGATGAGGAAAAGGCACAACGTTCCTTTCGCTGAAAAAATTCAATGAATATATTATTGCCAAATAATAGTTTATGGCACTATCCCAATCGTCATGCATATTTCAAACTGCATTTCAAAGTCAAAACAAAAAAAAAACTGAATTTGCAAAAAGTCAAAGAGATTGGCTGGTCCCGATCCATGTCCAAAATGAAGTACAGCATCATCTTTGAGAGTGTGCTGAGAAATTTCAGATGATTATTTGTCACCTCATATTTGTCGTGTCTTCTCTTGCTTTCCATTTTGAGCTTCCTCTCGGCAATTTCTAATTCGTCTTCTTCATCATCGGTGTAATCCACAATATCATCACCGTGAACAAACGAGTCTTCTTCGTCGTCAAATTCTTCCGAGTCGTTTGTTTCGTTATCAGTCACCGAATCTTCTTCAAAACCTTCAATTTCAAGAGCTTCATTTTCTTCAACCTGAAGATGTGGGTGAAAAAATGTTACATGAAAAGTCTACCTCTGGAAAATCCATAGTTGGCTTGTAATAATCGAAACCATCAAGGGTAGGTAATGTGGTAGGCTTCAGAACAAAGTTAGGGTTCTTTATATTCAGTGATAATTCAGCATCGGACAACTAACACCAGATATATATTACCGTCATTTGCAAATAGTCGAACCTGATTAATCCATGAATGCCGTTTGTTCGTGTCAAAATTGCCGTGAAGGAACATAATTAAATCGGGCAAGAGCCCAAGACAATGGAGCTTAGGCATTGAATTTACCGACACAGTAAGAAGTTCCATGAGAGAATCACTAAACGAATTAATAAAAAAATGAAACATAACTTGGTCACAAACCTGTTTTTGTTAACCGGCATAGATAAAATGGAGCAACTTTTGAGTCCACTGAGATCGTCCACGATATATCGCAGAAGACTTTCGAAACATCGGACACCAAGAACCTGTAGAAAAATGCAATAAAGCCAGAGCTACGTTCTAACCTGTACTGAAATAGATTCCAGCTCCGGGAAGAGATTTATATCGCTTATTCTCTTCACGAATTTCTTATATGATTTAAGGAACTTTTTCTTATCGTTCTTCTCAACTACAAAAGACAGTGACAATTCACTAAGTGAGCTTGGAAGATACGTATCCAAATCATCGAGCTAAAATAAAGCACAGTGGCGAATATGTATGATGTCACTTACAATACAAAACCCATCCACATGTAGTGAGAATTTCGCCAAATTTTCTAGTATCGGTTGCTTGCCTTTACTGGAGCGCCCATCCAAAGACCAAGAGGATGGCATGGTAGCACCGAATTTGCAGTGAACAAACATATCCAGAGATGATATATACGGAATGCGCTAAAGTGATAAATTTCATAATAAACAATTTAATTCATACCTCTGAGATAGTCTTCATGGTCTGTGGAAGATAATAATCAAGGGTGACCACTGGCATAGCGTGCAAATATAACTGAAAATATGCAAGTATGAATATAAGAATAATCGTAACCAAACCTTCAACTTCTTCACCGATAGAGAATACATGTCATATTTAGGAGTAGTAAATTTGAATAAAGCCTAAAAGGATGTTGATTTCAAGCAACCAGAAAGAAACCTCACTTGCATCAAAGAATCAAAGGAGCATAATCTACTGAGATCCTGCGATAACTGACCAAACTGCAATGTGTCCAAGGAGATGTCCAACTTCGACATGATTGGGAATATCTAATGATCAAAATATAATTAGATAAAATAGGAAAACAAACATATTCAGGAGCGTTCCAAAAACACAACTCATCAAGCCTAGTAAATGCTTGCAGCGCATAACCTGCATCCTCTCCCTAGATTACAATATTAGTCATTGAATGCTGTCGATCGCTTACATCATCCCGCAAAGGAATTGGCTCAATTCCTTTGAAGGTCAACATCTCAGAAGGAATATATTGTCGCTGATTCCAGAATGCTTGATAACTTCGGAGTAGAACGTCCAAGTCAAAAACGGTCCTACAATGGTTGAGACAGTAACAGATTAGTCGTGCAAAACCTACGCATTCGATGGAACAGGAAAACCTGTATACAGCTTTTGTAATCTTTGACAGTTGAGAAGAGAACTGAGTGATTCGGCGTCCAGAATGCCTTGCCGGAAGGTTACATTCAGCGAGGTCAATTGATGTGGATACGGCAATGCCTTAATGACAAGCTAATACACGAAAGCGGGTAAATTTACCGTTACAAACGACATGTCAGCATTGTGCCAGGAAAATTCCCGTAAATTAACCAACAGAGGGAATATGTCTATGTCCAATTTTGTAGCTACGTAATTCTGAACAAATGTGATATAGTGAAACTGGAAATCGTCATACTCTCATATCCCCCAAATTCAATGAAGTGATCGTCTCTAATCGATTAGAGAACGTTTTTATGAATCTTGAAGGGCGGAGGAACGATTTCACATAGATAAACTTTGTAGTTCTGAAATTATTTCACCCAGTTTCAAAAGACACATCAGCTTACCCCATAAAATTGTTCCTCAACAATTTATAGATCCTCTTTTGTAGGACAGGACTGCATCTTCTAATTTCACATTCCTTGTATTCGTATAGCCATCCAAGAGAAGCAGTAGTAAAATTGTCTGTATAACAAAGGATTGACTTGAACAACGAATATCGGTACCTAGTGAATCCTTATCGGACATTTTCATTTCTCTTCTAAACTCGACAATATGCTCCAAAACATCTAAGAACTTCCGAACCGTAGAATGAAATCGATCAACCTCTTTAGGTTTATCTCCATCATAGAAGACATCAATGAAGGGATTCTTAAACAGAAATGTGATATTGGACAATTACAAATGAGTAACCTTGCGACTCCACAGCTCGTGGGCATCCAAATTCAACTGATGCTTGGAGCACTGCGAATAGAAAATTTGCTCGCAAAAGTTGTGAAGTTGTGGAAAACTAAAAAACTGAGTTATTCAGTCCTCATTGTGAGTGAAATCATACCTTGTCGGTCCCTTGAGAGTAGAAGCTTTCGCAGCAATTACTCGTAATACATCATTATGAAGCTTCGAGATCACAGCTGCAAGAGAAATACAGGATTAATTATGAATCCCAAGAAACCCAGATTCGAAATTTCAGACTTCTTTTCCTGCTTCACGTTCACATTCTGTTTTTCAGGCTTCAATTCCTTTTTGGAAAGACCAGTGGGATGTCGTCTTTTTCTACCCATAATTCTAGGCTAAAATGAAAAATATTTATTGTTACCTTTGCAAGAAAAATAATTTAGACATATCTTTACTAGAGAAATGCCTATATTATAGTTTCGACCGAACTACCCGAGTAGTTACTGCAAGAGACAGATAGAGCAAAGAAAGAAAACACTAGCATCTCTTTTATTAACGCAACATATGACAATACAAAAACAATAATTGGATGAAAGACACAATTGTAAAAACATTTTATTGACTAAAGTCGAGGAATGGCATAGTTGAGTTAGGATTCTTGTAGTCCTTAACTGGCGAAGACGCTCTAAAAAAAGGTAATTGTAGAATAACAGCAAGATCAACAATAAGCAGCATGAGGATTAAAGCTCATGCCTGTTAAAAAGAATCACAGCTAGAGTCTTACCTGAATCCTTTCACTATCGGAGCCACCCATTGTGCCGACGATGTGGCATTCATACTTGATGCACTCGCAAATTGTGCTAAAAATGTGAGTTAATTGTGAGACATGCTGTCATTGTACCTTGCATGTATGCTTGAGTTGGTTGAACTGCTTGTGGAACCACTAATCGTGGTTGATTGTCGACATCTAAAAAAATGCAGACTGAAGGTGCAAAAACAAGATTCGCTTTTCTGAATTTGAAAAAGAAAGAAAAATATTTTCAGTTACAAACACTCCGAGTCACTATATAGGAAAACTGGGTATAAACAAACCTTTTAAAGATTGTAATACTCCAAGCATATTACTGACAAAAGTAGGGTGCTGAAGATGCATCATCATCATAGCTTGAACGAACTGAGGAAAGCTAACATCATCAAGGAGCTCATCTTCAAAAATATCCTAGAGACCAATACACCAGCAGCAACTTACTCAACATTGAATCCACATTGGCAGGCCCATGTAGCTTTTCTTGTGCTTCGCAAGCATGTATGCTAAAAACAAAATTAAACAGAAAAAACAGGATGTGTCCTACGCCTTCAACATGTCCGTCTGCCATACGCTAAAGTCAGCCACATATTTATTGTATGCTGTCGAGCCCTTTTGCATACTAAAATCAAAGAAATCACATCACGACTAGGAACTATTAAATACCTGTTCTCAATCTTCCATTTTTCAAAAGCTTGCAGTTGCTCATCGTATGACTTCTGGAGCTGGTCGCGATCCTGAAATACGCACTAAATTTATTGTTTAATATAAGGACAGACCATAATTGTAATATTTTCTATATCACTGCGAATTAAACTGCAAAAACAAACGTAAACAAACACTCAAAAAGAAGGTGAAGTCCAGCGAAATTTGAATTCGAATTGTACCGGAGAACCCTGTGAGGTCAGCGTATTTTGGGCGTGGTTTGTTAAACGCAGTGCGTTGACAAATTCAGTTTTTGAATGCACACAAAATTTAATGAAAGTTGTGCTTCCCATTTAATTTAGGGTAATTAAATTATTGTATTATAGTATGAACTAAATTTGCAAGTAGAGTTGTCTTTTTTATTTGGTGCTGGCATTGCCTGCTCTTTCTCTGAAATGTGGTTGGAGAGTCCCATCTGGCATTTTCTAACTTTGTTAGTAATTCAATTATGTTTAGTAGCGCCTATGGTGAAAACGAAACTGCATAGCCATGCTATTCAAAACTTTAACAAACACACAACAAGAAGTCGCTAGCTTTCTGGATAAAAAGAGCTCATATATAAATATTAGTTGGATTATAGCTGCTGAATTTAATTCGAAGTTGCACACTGTGTTCACGAACCGAGATAAATTCTATAGCGTATAATCTATATTCGAAGGGTGCTACTACGCTCCTTTAAAAAAAATTTGAAATCAAAATAGCCGAAATTATCTTAACATTGGAATTCGAAGGGCTTCCAAAACATATTTACTCAGAAGTGAGTGTTGCAGAGCTGAGATAGTTGAGCTATCTTCTTTCCCAATATTATGTTGACATCCGTAATTGTTTCCAGAAAATTGAGGTTATCCACCACATGCCTAATGTGCTTTTTATTGTGAACACCGTCGCTTGATGAGTTTTTTTTAAATACATATATCATACAGTTCATAAGAAGTGTTGTTAGTATAGGCCAAACTCTCAGTCTTCAAAATTTAAGAATCTGCGATCAATTAAGAGATATCTCGAATATATTTCTCTCACGTTCTGTGTCATTAAATACATTAATTTAAAAATCGAGTGTTTGCTACTACAACACAGATTCACTATTTAAACTAGAAATGCCTCCGTATATCAAGCCTTTCCATATTTAGCCTATAGGCGCTTTTCAATAAATACAGAGCGTTTAAGTCTTCAAGATCCATATATATATATATATATATATAACCATACATTATTGGCAGGGGTGCTCATATCAGTTGACCATTCATACTTTCATCGAGCTAGATAACTAACTATAAGTAAGGAAGCCGACATAGTTCGCGACTAAAATGCAGATGACTCTGGCACTATTGGATCGGATCGGATGCTCTACTAATCACAAGACAAACTATCTCCCTGTAGTATTGAGAATTCCGTGTTTCTGAGAGGAGCAGGGCCTCCAATAAGCTCCCAAATCTGCCCCTAGGCGCTTTTGCCTCTTCATTTTCTACATCTCTTCTCTTCGCGTGTCTTTTATACACTTCTTTTGGGAATGAATGGGAATTCGGGGCGGAGTTGATCGATTTTTCCTCTAAGCCAGGCGGCTCCAGCAGCGGGAAAGGCTCTCTTCTGACGCGCATACACAACCCTAGAAACCTTCAGAGCACCTCTTCTTCCAGACTAATCAACTTGAACTAAACTCGAAATGGCCGGAACCGCTGATGCTGCCGTAAGTCTTGTTCAACATTATCTACTTAATAGATCCTAAATCCATTCATAATAGTAATCGGAATAATTTGATGAATCCGATAGGATTTATACGTATAAGAAGGATAGAAAACATGGGGTGAGAGAAGTTCTCGCGATGGAATTGTTAAGAAGTATGAAGTTAGCACAAGTCCCTGCAACCATTGTGGGGAGGGGGAGGGGTGGCTTAAAGAATAAGAAGGTCTAAGACATAAGTCTCCAGTAAGACTAGTTTTTTTTTCAGTTTGAAACCAAAATTGGATAAAGATTTTATATCGAGGAGCAAGTTATATTTGGAAAATTCAAGTTGGGGTTCAGAAAATTGCATAGTAAGGAAACAATTGTTTGCTAAAGTTATGCTATAATACGTAATGTTAATAAACTAAAGTTATTGAAGAACTATTTTGTTTCGCCCACTGGCTCTGTACGAAATAGCTTCGATGTTCAATCTTGTTCAAAGGATTTTTGATGTGCTATCGAATCGTATTTTGTTAGTTCCAATTGGGCTAGAAAAGTTCTCTCTAAAAGCCGCAGTCATCCATCTTCTAAGCCTTTCAGCACATACTATTAATTTTGTTTTTCGAAGCCTCGAAACCAACCAAATTGAGCTAAATTTGGGTTCCCAGCACCAATTTGTTTTTATAAATAATTGAAACTCGACTAAAATGCAAGATTCAAACCAAACTATATATTGAACTCTAATATGAATTATACAATTGTAATTATCGTGAAAAACACCAAAAATAGCTCTAGCTACATATACAATTTTAATCTGTGTATTTTTGTTATCTTGTCAAAACTTTTGTCCCCCCCCCCCCCAAACACCAATTTTTTCTTGAGATATTTGTTTTAGAATCGATCATCGTTAAGAGATTAAATTTCTTCTGGGATTGCGATAAACATTAGACGAAAATTTCCTAAAGATTAGGTTGCTTTCTAACAGGATATCCCATATAAAAACTGAAGCATACAATCTATAATATCTGGATTTATAAATAAAACTTTGAGAGAACCTTAAGAAGATTTTCGGGGATCAATTGCGTTTGATTTAATGGACTGGGTTATTCCTAGCATCTATTGATGTTGACTTAAAATATAATAATCTGCTTCTAAGCTCTATTACTTCCCCTTTTATAGCTCTCCGTAAAAGTAAAACGATTTAAACTGAAAATAGTACCATATTAAACTCGGGACAACTGGAATGTAATTTCCTTGTTTACTACATTTTGTTCTGAATATGTTTTCCGCTCATCCTAGTTTCCTGAACTTGCACTCTTGGAATAGCATACAAAATAACACGGAACCTACTGTTGAGCTCAATTTGAAAGTTTTAAACAAAATGAAAACAACCAGACCGATTTGGTAATTAATTTCTTGGTGATTTCGGTGGTTTGAAAAGTCTAAAACGAGTTAGTCCCCGTGCTCCAGCTTCCTATTTCACCCTAGTTCATTATTTCAACATAAGAACAAACTTAACACAATCCCGAAGTTATTCACTACTTCACTGCCAAAGAAAATTTTGTTTTTTCCGCAATTCGAATCCTATGCCATTAACTTTTAACTTTGCAAAAGTGCAACCTATCAATAGTAGAATGATGGACGTTTGGCTCATTTCCAAAGTTTTGCTAATCCTTCAATAGGACAAGAAACTTCCGAGGAGGGTCTGGGATGCCTGCGCGGCATCTTATTGTTGAAGAGTCCATCCACATGGGGTGCCGGGAGGTAGCAAATTGATTTTTACGTTGGAAAGAAGAAACATTTGCGCTAGGCGAGAGAAACTCACTAAGACACAGCCGCTATTGCTACGTGAATAGAAATGATAATGATGTGTAGTTTTTTATAACTTGAATATTTGAAAAGCAAATATATACCGATGAAATACCGGTAAAGTCGTTTTTGTTTACGAAATGTAGATAGTTCTGGTTTTTTGGTGGTTTGGTTATATTAAACACATTAATTATATATAAAAGATAAGTGACGGAGGAACCTAAGGCAAGTGGGGTTTTGAAATGTTTAACCAAACATTAATCCCAGGTAACTTCATAGGATTAACAAATAGTTTGAACCATTTCATTTGCACATTAATTTCTGTAAAAAACAAAGGATACTCTATCAATTAGCTGTGCCAATTGTACAAAATTATAGAGGATATCCTTTCAGTAGACTCTTTAGTACCTTCCAATCCAACCCCAGACCTATTCATTTTCTTCACTTCTAAACACTCCTAATGCTAGCAAATGTCAATTTAACGAGTTGCTCGGGAGGCAATTTTCTCTTTTTGAATATAAATAGCGGACACGTCATGTCAGACTGAAGGCCTACGGAGAAACTAATTGATCGTTACGAAAGGCAAATTGGAAAAAGAAACAACTAAAGTATAAAATAAATAAATATCTTACATCCTATGCTGGTTGCGATACATTGATCAGATTGGAGGCCCTTTCGCGCCTTAACATATTTCAATTAGGTTAAAGTTAGGAAGGATATGAACAAAAGGTATTTATTTGTTATCATGGGTTTAAATATTCAAAATGAACAACCTAAGGTTAAATTAATACGTCAAATTAGATAACATTTGAACTTGTACTTCGGAAATTTAAAGTTTCCACGGCGGGCCTTACCAGGAGGAACTCTTATGATTAGTGCACTGGTCAGGATTCGTTCGTTACTAAGCATATGAACAAATTATACACAGCAAGTATTCCTCGAAGTTGTAACATTTTTCCTAATTGGTTTAATAAAAAAATTTTGCTTTGGTTTGATATTCGTACAGTAATATTACAGTCGAATAACAAAACCAACAAACAGAGTTAAGCGATTCAAATGTTTCGAAAGTGTATTCATAGCTGTATGTAACATCTGAATAATATAGTAGTCATGTTGTCTATGAAATTACACTTAAATGTGAACTAAGTCTGATTACCTTATTCAGATAAATTCATGGGTGTTTATTTTCAGAAGAACGCTTTGAACTCCATCTTCGACAAGACCAAGGACGTTCTCTCTAGTGCTGGTTAGCTACCTCATATCCTCACAGATGATAGCAAAAATAAATGATTTTCAAAAGTATTTAAAAAATATCGGAAAGAAAGTTGAAATACAGATTCTAATGTAGTATAAAACATTCATTGTTCTTTAACAGCCAAATGTATAAGTTCACTTTTTAGCCGAAACCACCAAGGGCTACGCCTGCCAGGCTCAGCATGCCATTGGAAAGATCATTCCTGGAGCTAGTCAGGATCAAGGAGACGCGGTCAGTTGGAAGGGAGCAAAGAAAAAGATCCAGCCTAATAATGCAGTATTCCATAACAAAGTATTTATTGTCTTGTTGCGGTGTAGCTAAAAAGTCGCGGCTCATATTGCATTCCTGTGCCTGTTTTCAACAATGAGCATTTGATTTATTAATAGTAATTTACTACCAGTGAAACAGTTATTGGTAAAATAGTCGATCATTTTGAAGAGGCTGCTTATACAAAGGCAGTTTACAATGTTTCATTTACAAACTAACTTGCTTAAAACTTGAACACCTACGGAGTACAATTGAAACACTTCACATACTTAATTCCTATCGTAGCTAGTTGAATTATAGCAATTGCTACCAAACCTGGGATTCTGAAAAAATGTTGGCCAAGCGAACAAACTTCAATAGGTTAATACTATTGATAAATTTATTGATATTGAGTAAAATACGATATATATTTCTCAATTTGTATCGATAATCTGTTAACTATAGGCCACCGCTCACGCCGGAGCCGTTCCTGATGCCACCGGAGCACCAGCTCCAGGTGCCCCACCCGCACAATAGAACCAATCGCAACAGTCAAGATGTCAATTGTAACTTGAAGTAACATATATATTTAAAAGTATTCATGTTTTTTGTATTAACTAAATCTTTTAATTAACCATTAACCGTCTGTCTTCTATTCTTAGGTTCACTGTCTTAATCAAAAATATATTATAGTCTTTGGATAGCCTCTCAACCAGATTTCTAGTCCTTAATAAGTTTTAGCCTAACTTTCACACCTTTCACTTTCTGATTAACATACTTCAGTAGATCTTCGCTATTTTGTAAAATTTTTTCTATAAATAAAGCATTCAAGCAAGTTCGTTTTTTTGTTGATTGAAGTGTTTACTGTACTAAAAATGAAATCACAGTCACTGTTGTAAGTTCCACTGGGGCTCACAATATGCTCTGTTAGAAAACTGTTTTTATTCATGTATAAAATTTTGTGAAACTTCATGCTAACGTACATAAAATGATTCTTATTATTAGGTTTATCCAAGTACTCCCGTTGTTTCATTTCCATAGCAACTATCTAATGCACGGATGAGAGTACACTCCACATATTATTCAGTCAGATTCATTGAATATGGAGACACATCAACTGCTTACTACAAAAGTTGTTTTATCATTATTATTTGGTACGCACGTGCATATTTAAAGAATGAAAATATGCTAACATAAGGAAGACTTTCTGTGAAACGCTTTTATTCATTTAATATATGTTTTTATTCATTTCATCATAAAACAGTACTTTTAAAAAAAAAATTAATTCATTTTTGCATAGCTTTGAGTAGCTTAAAATCGGTTTCTGTGAACGGCAGAGGGCCAACGTGTGTTCTTTCTTACAGAACAGTCAACACCTCCCAGCTGAATTTGAAAAACTGCATATCCTAGTGTTAGCGAGGATTATAAGTGTTTTTATGAACATTTGTACAGAAGTGGTGCCACTCAGCAACAACATAAGACTCAGGTTTTGGCTCATTTGCAAAGTCATTGGGTCGATAATCTTTTTTATAAATGTTTATAAAAAATACAAAGGTCAAGCTATTTCTATTTTAGAAGCTAACTATCGGAACACTTTTTGAAATTTCAATGGCTAATAAGAAAAGTCTTTTCGACAATGTCGTGGTCCAGAACGATGAGGAGAAGACAAACATGTGAGTGTGCAGTTTTCAAAAAGACACAAAACGATCAGTTTTCTCCAGGGAAGAGGTTATGTGATCGACCCGGAATAATTTTTGGGCGGGGGTGTAAAATTTAAAGTATTGTAATATCAAGTATTAAGAATGTTTCAGAATGCTCCAAATGATACTAGATATTCAGGAACAGTTTCGCCAAACTCAGAACGATATTCTGAGTAAGTTAACTCACATGTCTAGTAGGATCCAGAAATTGGAATCCCTCTGCGCCACCAACTTTGAGGAGGTATTGTTATCAAAAGGAATATCTATTTCTGAAGTCTCACATTTGTCAGTTCTTGGTGTGAAAAAGAGAGCTATAATTGTATCTGAATTTACTATTATTATGATTGAACATTTGTTGAGGGACAAAAACCAGAAAAATGTTGTTACGTTTTTAACCAAATAACAATTATTTTGCCACTCCTACTTTCTGAATATTCTCTGAAATGCTCCAAATGTAGAGTATTTTCAATGATACGCTTAATAAATGTTAGATTGAAGTTGCAGTTAAGTTTTGCTCTAAATTTGTCATATATTTTAGATAATTCCAAAACTGGAAAGAGTGGAAAGGTCATCAAGAAACAGCGAATATCTTAGAAAATGTGCTGCCGCGCATTCAATAAATAATGGAAGAAAGGTGCACGGTAAGTATAATGTAGTGCAGGGGTATTTTGGAAATTGCTGTTCCGGTAGTAGCTAACAAATGCACACACCTATATAAAATACCGCCGTGTTCCTTGCGTATTTCTCACTTGTATTATTTAACTACCTTACATGGGAACTTGTTGCGCATGCGGAAACAAGTGTACCTTCGTTTCACATATCTTCGAAGATTTTGCCAATTTCTTCAACATATATCACTCTGGAATTTAATAATACATTCATAGGTGTCGCTTCTTTCGAAGACCCAGTGAGTCAATTTCATCGATGCTGGCACAAGGATCACCCAATTCCAAGGAACTCCCAGAAGCCAACACCGTTAATGAATCCAATTTTAGATGGAAACCAACCTGTAAGCTGAACATGGATAATAAAATGATTTTTTTTTTCTAGAAAATGGCATTTTCGGCACCCAGCCCGTTTGGATATGGAATCTACCAGGTATATTTCATAACGTTGCAAATTGCTATGTAGTTTAATATATGTAAATAATAACTATAACCCGTGCCATTTTAAAACACTAAATAATTATTCATGTTGACAAACATAAGACCGCACGCGGTACAAAAATTGTTTCCATTGTGATATGAGCTGGGGTTCGTTGGCTTTGTATTCTATCCTGATTGAATTCGAATTGTACCATCGTTGTCTTACAATCATAGTATTCAGCAACATTATGAGGCAATGTATATAACAAACATACAAATCAACCTATGATAATCAAAAACAACAGATGCAACGAAAACTATTTCAGAATCCCTTCCAACAAAGCCTCATCCGCAGCTCCCAATCAACAACCCGACCAACTACTCCAAATGGAAACGTTAGTGTTTACTATTTATAAAAGAAATAGCTTTACATATTTTAATACATTTTACAATAAAGACTGTTTTCCAGTACCAACCAAGTATTCCATCTCAGTCTAGACCCGTGCCTCCTTTGAATGACTACAGAGAGCAACGAGATTATAGAAATGGTTATGTTGACTGTTTAAGAAACTCTCAAAACAGCCATGAAAATGGAACTTCCCGTTGGAATCCCTACCAACAAAAAAACCATGAAGTGCGTAACTTTGAAATAGAGTTAGTTTCAATATCTAGAACGGAGCCTAGTAACCGGGCCCTAGAATTTGACAAGTAACTCGCATAATATAGACCGGTTACTCATTTACCTAACATTAAGGAAATATCCCATCTAATACGATATCCTGCGTAGGACATAGATTTGAATTAAACAATCTTGTAGAAATACACATTTTCAAATCCAAAAGAAGTGGGTCTAATTGTAAGAAACAAGAAATCATTCAAATTTCAAGTAAAAAAATAGCATGCGTAGCCTTCAGTTCATTGCGACAAGGTGTATTTCCCCATTTTCAGAGCCGTATGAACGCTTCAAGGGAAGTGGAGTGTCCCATAGAGGCCTACCTTTCGAGCTTGGTGGGTTTTCGGTTTATTGGGAATCTTGGTATTAAAATAATATTTGTTTCACTGCATTTAAAATGAATGTTGTATTATTCTTTTTCAGGGTGGCAACGGAATACCGAAATCTCCACCATTTAGCACTTCAACCTCACCTCGTTCAAAGCTGTTTAATCAGCAGCAGCCGAAAATTACACCACAGGTACCTTTATCTACCTTTTGTAGCTGTTTGGAATCCCCGTTGCAATCGAATTCCAGGTTCTAATTTCTGAAAATGTATTCTGTATCTAACTTTCAGAAATTTGAGAACTTTTGAACAATCTGTTATTAAGACTCAAACTATAGCATATTTTCTAAATAAAATAGTATAGTTCTCGATGTGGTCATATATAAATCACTTTGTCGTATTTTTATCCCATAATGCCAGAAAAATATTTCCATGCCGGTGAAGTGGCGAAGTGATCCACCCAAAACGAGTTTTTTCAACAGAAAATCAGAGTTAAACTCATCATTTCAGGTTTTTACTCCATTAAGAGATTCGCCGTCGTGGCCGGAATCCCCTAACTACGATTGAAGAACACTAATGTTTGTCCAACCCTAAATATAACGTATAGTATTTAGGCCACAAATCATACACGGTCTCATAATATGCGCTTCTATCCGCTATTAAAGGCACGGTACACCCAAAAATTTCTTTCCTTGTTTTTTATGTTTTCTGAATCAGGTTGAAAAGTTATTCAAA
>JAQGAV010000533.1:0-31439 GCA_034691345.1 Phasmarhabditis papillosa
ATACTTCTTATTTACATTAACTGATCAAGTTTTAGATTCATTTCAACTCGATAACATTCACATATCGTGGTACTGGCGCAAAGATCTCTTTGAATTCGGGTGAACTGGTTGTATTTTGGTGTGTTCACTTAGACTACCAGTCTTATGGACCTTATGCAGCTCAGAATAAGCTTGTAACCAGCATAGACCAGATTATGGCAGGAGAAAGACCGTCTAAGCCATATGGTTAGTTTAGCAAAAACGCTTATCATTTTGAAAATACAAAGTTTCAATTGATTAGTTTATTTTTAAGTGGGATTTGCGTAAAACACTTGTCAATATGTTGCTATTAAGAAAATAAGATGCTCCCCTCGTATAAATTTATTTCAGACAAAACGCAAACTTAGTATTAGTACACTTAGTGCAATATTGAACGGGAGTAGCCGCCAGATGCTGGTGCGGTGCTCGCAAAAGTGGCTCTGACGAGCGTTGAAGTCTTTACTCTAGGCGCTGTCTATACGAAGCAATAAACATTAGAGCCATTTGGATTAGAAGTTATTTAAATGAATCAAATGTTATTCAGGTCGTTTTTACGACATTCGCGAAGTTCAACAAAATGAGAAAATGCAAAAATGGCTTTCCAAAGTAGACCAAGTTCCAATAATCATGGCTGGTGACTTCAACGCACCGTCACATCTAGATTGGACTAAAGAAACAGCGTTAGTTTTGTATAATATTATTCTTGTGAGATCCAATGAAACTTTATTTATAGCTATATGTATTGTAAGTTACTTAGACAATATTACTTATAACTTAGATAATGTACCTTTTTATATTTCAATCGAAAAAGTCAAAGATTATGAAACAATAAGAAACAATTAAGTCCAGTAAAAGATTAAAAAGATACGATAGGAGCCGTTTTACCCAATAATTCCATTACTAGAATGTTTTAGCGATATTCACGGCGGTTGGATTGTTGAGTGGCCCGGAACTAAATTAGTCGAAGATATGGGATTCACTGATTCCTATAGGCATCTACATCCAGATATAAAGAATCAGACTGGTTAGTTAGAATAGTTGTTGAATACGCATCCGGAGAGTGAAAAACTATTATATATATTAGAGTCATAATTAAAAAAGATAAAAATACATATAGAAATAAAGATACTATAATATTCTATTCTATGTTAAATTATTCAGGCTATACATGGTCGACTGTTAACAAATTCAATCCAGAATGGGAGTACTCCATTGAAGAACCACAGGATAGAATAGACTTTATATTTCATCAGGGTTTGTCTTGTTAACATAGTTGGTTACATAAGATAGCTAGTTTGAGGGTTTCTTAAAAACCATCGTCCTCGTACACAACTCTGTAGAGATGGGCGGCTCGGCTCGTTTGCGGACTTTCCTCTTCCGGTGCCATATCGAGCTTTAGTCAAACGGTGCACACCGGTTCATCTAACCAAGCCGAGCCAACCGTTGGGCATTGCTTGAATACGCACCCATATCTATAGGATGTTACACGTTCAAATCCAGTGAAAGTTGGCTACTTCAACAAGCATCCTTTTGAAGAGATAAAACTAAGGTTATAATTATTACATTTACATGTTGTATATGTATATTCATTAAAAACTTAAGATGGTATTATACTTATTCGTTTAGGTGCCCTACAACCTATCCTCTCTGAAAGATACGCAGGCACTGAACCATTGAACCCAATTCCAAACCACAAGGAAAACGACTATCCAAGTGATCATTATGCGGTTATTACTGATTATATTATTTAAATTATTAGTTTACATAAATATAATGTATTCTCTAAGTTAATTTTATAAAGTTACTACTCATATCCATGTTTAAGATAATGCATCCATTTGGTTTCCAAATAGGTTCCCATAAACATCCAAAAACATTTTTGCATTCAAAATTTACCATGATACCGATTGGTAATTAGAAATCTACAATATAAAACTTAATATAAAACATTCTAATCTTATTGTATACACTTAAATAATCAACATTCTTTCATTGCATTTGTATAGTACGATTCTCTAACTTAAGGTGCATATGTAGCAGTGATAATAAAGAATAGACGAATCGGCCTATGTGGTTAGCCTGACAGAGAGTCATACTTAACTTTAGACTGAGAGAAACGGGCCCAAACGCCCAACTGTACTGCCCATTTCTAAATGATTACTATTTCTCCGGATTAGAAATTGACGGGATGACCTGAATCCACTGTGCGAGGCCGAGAGATATAAACTTCTCTTTGCCAAAGCCGAACCTTTCCCACCAATTTTCTATTAGACAATGCAAATCATCAGGTTTTCAAACAGCCGTTTCAATAATTCTCCGCTGTTGATATCTTTTACAGGCCATATTTTTGTTGTAAAAACGCGCCACGTCGAGCTATTTTACATTCATTTTTAATAACATTACGCCCCGCTCGTGATACCGCGCTGGAAACCTAGGTTTTAAGATAGACTACATATAATATATTTCCTTTTTGCAAGAATCAGCTGTTTGGCTTACCTGACCTTGTACATGAAAGGAATGAAAATTTCGATAACATCGATACTATAAAAACGGTAATTTGTTTTCAAGATGGAATTAGTTACAATAAAGAACAAACAAAATAGAACAATGTATATTAACAAGTTATAACGGAGATAACTAGACTATAGAACGATCTATAATATTATGGAAAAGCACTGTTTTACGACAGCAGAGCACAATAAGAAGGAAAAAGTAGAAACAACTACGTCAGTTGACAAGTTAGTTCAGTCGATTATTACTAATCCAAAGTATTTCAACAAATTGGTTGTGTCTTGCGTGTTGTCTTCGATCGCGTCTGATCATCACGGAGTACAAAGTAAAGTGATCCACATCTAAATGAAAGCATATTAGAATCATGTACAGGCTTGTTATGAGTTTATCCTAGTAAATAGATAACAATAACAATATGTATGTGGTTCATGATTATTGTGCGCGGTATCAACAGATACAAACTTGCTTTCGCTATCCCTTACTCAGACAAAATATTGCAACACTCCTGCTAATTAACACTGCCTGAATACTTTTGAATATGACTATACTTAACCTTTACTTGTGTTATTTGGGGAATCAAGTAGTTCTGAGTCCAACTGCCAATGCTTACTAGATTCAATCCACCAGGTAGTTTCACAAAGTATAAAAACTCACCAAAACTATAGTATTTTTTGAAAGTCTTGCCATAGAGTAACTAACTTCTGTTGCATTGATTTGCTCATTTCACCAATAACTCCCACATAAAAGAATCAAGATCCTTCAATGTTGCGGTGGACCTCCTGAAAAGAACACTTATAAAGCGTTGGCTCAAAAAATGTAAAGTAAACAATTCCGAAACCGGAGTTTCTTGACTCCTGGTAAAATTGGTATCACCTTACCTGAGATACCAAATTGGTACTTCGCTTCACATGAAGTTGAAACTTCTCCATACATTCTTGTTAAGTTTTGGCCTTACCGTAGGTTCCTTCAGCTCTTTCCAGCAGATTCTGCAAAGCATCGATTATTTGAAATTCTTGATTATGTCTTACTGCAAATGAAAAATTAACGTACCTGTGGTAAATTAAACATCCCTCCTTATTTTTACTATCACTAGCTCACAACTATTCCTAACCAAGTGACCTCGTTTGTTTGGCTCACATCCAATAACTGCCGTCGTAGCAAAACTAAAGTATAATTCAATATTTTAATATAAAGGACTGGATTCTACCTGACTGATTTCATTGACTGCGGCACTTTCATCATCAGTAACAATCTTGAGAAGGAATACATCCGACTTGAAATTTTTATCTAAAATTAGTCTTTAGTGATATACAAACCTTTCTTTTGGCCTTTCATTGCATACGTCATTAAATGTGTATTTGACTTGCATTTTCTTTCTTTAAATACATTGAGAAGTTATATATAGACAGCCCCCTGAAAATAAAAGATGACCGTATATATAGTCAATCTCAAGACCAATGTTCCCGGCGCGGTATCACGAGCGGGGTCCAGTGTTATAACAAATGGATGTAAAATCCGTCGACGTGGTGCGTTTTCTCCAATAGTGCATTCATTTTTTATAACACTGCGCCCGCCCGTGATACCGCGCTGGAAAGATAGGTCCTGAGATAGACTATAGTTGTAAACAAGAGTCTACAAATAATTACTTATGGAAGTGGTATAATGCAATTAAACCCTATAGTCTGTAACAAGAAAAAGACTGCAAGATGCGGTGTTATATAAGCTTTCTGAAATTGTTCAATTTTCATCGAAAGTAGATGTTCTTGGTATGATTAGAAGCGCAATTTATTACTTGTTACTAGAAAAATATCATGGCGTCTTTTTGCGATGGTTTGATTTCATAAAACCCAAATACGTAATTGCGAAAGCCCTGATTCAACATCGCACCTTGCAGGCTTTTTCTTGTTACAGACTATAGTCTTTGTGTTGTTTGTTTTTGAACTTTAGTATAAAGCATAACCACACACAGCAACGGTATAGGCCGGCCCGGCCAGGCAGCAATAGTTTCCCCTCAGCCGGGCCCACGGGTCGGCGAGCCGGTCCGCAGTATTATTAATCTATATACTTCTATTTTCTAACGTACCTAGAGGATCTTGATTACTAATACAGTTAGCACATAATACATCAGATGTTCTATTCTCATAAAGAGTAGAATTACCCGTTTCTATCCATTTACGCCACCAATCACCTTCCATATTGAAATATTTAGTAAGAAAGAATATACTAAATTATATAATATATATTTATAGTTATTGAAGAATAAAATAAAGTATAACAAGTTAATACGATAAGAAATAAGTATGCAATAACTTAATAAGAGTTTAAAGACATGTTAATGAAGTTATTAGAGTTGAGAAAAGAACCAAGGTCACGGTACAACACTATTGGTCACCGATGTCATATAAAACTAAACCTTAGAAAAATAAGAATAGCAGGGCACTGACATTAACCGTTTTATCTAGTCATTTTTGAGGGCCGGTCAGTCTTTTTAAAACTCCATGAAGACTGAAGGCTTGTTGTCTATTCGAAAGTAAAAACACAAAAAAGGCTTTAATTTATACAGTAAGTGTATTTTCATAGGAAGTGGAATGTTAAGTATGGGAAGTAGTTGGGTGGTGGACACAGTCGGTAAACAGTGAGTAATCAAAGACTGTTCTATATGAATAAAGATAAAAGGATAATGGTCTACACTATTGATTACTCATTTACAAAGATAGTTTTGTGTTTTAATAGGAAATATGTTCCTAGTCTGAGAAGGCAAAAGCTCTGTTTTATAGAACGAAGGAATCCTAGCATCCTAATAAAAACAAGAGTGTTTATAGACAAGGGAATCCCTTTAAAGTTTAAACTTTTAAGACCTGTACCACTTTAGATATAATCCTACTAAAAATACAATAAAAACTAATAAACTAAAGATGTGACTAGTTTCAATGTGTTATCTATTTAGGAAATGGCAGGCAATAGTTTCAAGAGTCTTGTCTCGTGGTTGGTTCTGTGTTTTAGTATAGACGTATATTACCGATTACAAAAGGTCTTTTCTCTTTTAAATGAATGTTTAAAATATAAAAATGATAAGAAGTTTCTGCATACAAGGTTATCTATATAGCAAATAGTACTAACTAGGAACACCCAAATTGTTAAAGAGACCAATAAGATGGTACAGTCTATAACAAAAAAAATGCTGCAAGGTGCGGCTTTCAGAAATTGCTCAATTTTCGTGGAAAGAAGATGTTCTTGGTATGATTAGAAGCGCAATTTATTGCTTGTTACTAGAAAAATATCAGAGCGTCTTTTTGCGCTGATTTGATTTCATAAAACCCAAATACGAAATCGCGAAAGCCCTGATTTAACATCGCACCTTGCAGCCTTTTTCTTGTTACAGACTATATTCGGGAACGTGCTATAATCACAATTAGATGTAGGAGAAGTTGGCCGGATGCAAACCAAACGAATGATTCACTCAATCATGAAAATTGTTTATGTTTTTAAATAAACGTTGAAATATAACGTAGACGGATAATATTATATAGATAGTACCATCTTAGTATCCTGTTGAGCTGCGGTGATATATAAAAATGAATAGAAAATCGTTAGATTGGGAGAATTTAATTTAAAAGTGCATAAGTTTTAATATAACATTGTCTCTATATATAATTCTTGTCTAGAAGAATAGTTCTTGATATAAACTATGAAGATAAAAGGACAGTTTGTGAAGACAATTTCCAAACCATCAAAAACCAGTAATGGAAAAACTGCCCTGAATCCCTAGAGCAGCAAACGGACTTCAGTGAATCAGAAAAGGAATACCGAGCATTCTGTGCCGGTCACTGGCTACTATCAGCTGTGCTTATGAAATTATGCTTACCTTGTTATTTCGAAGAAACCAAATATCAGCAGAACGTTAGCATGTAAAATCATATGCTCGACCCAGGCCAAACCCAAATTGCCCACTCAACAGAAAAAGACTTTCCAAAATTGAGAACGGTCTATATCAACAGTGTGATATTATTTGAACTAGAAGATGTAGGTTAACTTAGATGTTGAACTACATGCTAGAGTTCAATAATAGTAGAAACAAGTCAAAAACTTAAAATATGGAATATATATAGACAGTTCATTCTCCAATATTCAAACTGTTTTTGACATTTTCCCTTTAGTATATGCTGTTAGTGCATGTTTACAGACATAGTCTCATTGGAATCAGCTGACCAAAACGCTCACACGGCCACCGAGGTCTCGAGACCTCAAACGAGTGATATACAAGAATTAAAGATTATTAGAAATAATAGACAAATATGCAGTTACTACATTAATTTATAAATACTGCATTTAAGTAAAATCCACCGCCAATCACCTATGGGGCGGCAGAAACTGTTATTGTAATAAGAAAGTACAACGCAAAGTAAGATTAACAAAAACATTCATGATGTTAGTCTGGCGGAGTAAAATTACTCTGCTCTGTACTTTAAATGCACTTCTTGCAAAATAAGCTAACGTTTCGGGAATACCAAGGATCAGAATTGACAAACACTGCACTATTTTGAACTGGAAATTTTGCATTCCCTTCAGCATAGTTCTGATCTCTGATAATACTAGCCTTTCGTTATACAGAAGCCATGCTATTCATAGTTCACTAGAAGCAAAGAACTTAGCTTTTATAATGATAAAATGTTCAAGAAGAAGGTCTCATACCCATAAACAAACTCTCTTGGTCACTAAACGCATAATTTCTACGTGCATAAACCGTTTTTTAACTTCTTTGGTGTCTCTTAGTAACAGCACATGATGTTTTGCACATATATAGACAGTTTCAGCTTATTTTATGGCAGGCGGCTGGCGCATGAACAAATATCCAATACCGATGATCTTTGAAAAGCTCCTAGCAACTAGGACAACAGTTAATATATACAATATATTATGTATATACTCCCAGAAGAACACGGAAAGTTTGTAGAGATATAATGCAACCTCAAGGTAATATATTTCAAAACTTAAAAGTCCCGGCGTTGAAATGCTAGCTTAAAATAGACAAAATGCCCACTCCGGATGGACGGAGCAGCTGTCTTGGAGACGCGAAAACATGTGGGATGATAGCAATTCAATTAGTCATTCTCAACAATAAATAACAAATAAAAATGATGTAAGCAAAGTAAACCAATAACAAGCATAACATAACATGCGGACAGTGGGCGAGACTGGATTTCTAATAACAAAACAGGAATATCTTTGGAAGGAATTATCAATCTCGAATTCGGATATCACTCAAATCACGGCGACAAATTCCTCAAATTTCATCATACGTCAGAATGCTGGCAATTCAAAATTTGACGTGTTTCTAGTGGGGAAAATCGAACCAAAAGTACTGATAAAACTGCTGATTTAGCATTGAAAATGAATGATACGAAAGCAAATGGACAGGCACACTTCACGGAAACAGATAAATAAAACATTCAAATATACACAGACTAAACAAAATGGCGGGGAACGAAAGATAAAATGTAATATGCGAACACTGCGGAGAATAGGGATGAACAGGAACTATTAGTGAATTCATTACTTCCTGTAATAAGAAACCAAATTGGAATGTAACATTCATATAACACAACTAAATAAATGATAATAATTATCCTATTTCTAACATTTATAATGTATCTCTGGCATATTTTCAGTAGTGTTACTGAAAATATGCCAGAGATAGTAGTACAATTAGAAAACAACAAAACTAGGCAATCGAAACAAGAAACCATCCTTCAGCTGAATCCAGGGTAGCAGGATTGAAAAAACAATCAAACTCCACTTCTAGGTTATGTTAGAGTGAAAGTGACGGTTTATAGCTGTATGTTTAGTTGGCAAAGCAGTCTATCATGAGACATGAATACATGCGAAATCACAAAAAGGTTGCAATACGAAAAGTGAGACTAGCAAACATATCAAGCGAGAATATTCGAAAAGCGGTAGACAGGAAGGTAGCACCGCTAAAGTAATGAGATTATACTATAGCTCTAGTATTAGACTGCTAAAAGCATAAGAAACTATATCAAATTCAACGATTCGGAGAAAATGGGAGCATCAATAGCAAAATTCGTTTCGATATTCATTTTTATTCGTAAGTAATAATAAAATAACATATATTTAATAAATGGAGTATGAGATCAGCTGTCTTGGTGAAGCGTAAATATGATATAGGCAGACATGGATGCATTCAATGTTACTAGACAACACACCATGCGTGAGATAGAGAGGACTAGCCGCAATGCAATCAAAGAACGACCATTTCCGAGCATCGAAGAAATACAATGTAACAATTATATATATGAAGTAGGACCTACTCGGCTATTTAGTTCACCTTTATTACAAACTTTACTTGGTATAATATTTACATATGAGACTACTTTCAGGAATACGAATGATTACTTTCATATGGTTGGTCAGCCAATTTCAGAAACAAGAAACAACATCTTATATTTGCAGATACTGAATGTCGTTAAATTATGGCTGGCTATCAGTGTATTAGAAGAGAGGCCAATATGATGAGTTAAACTGATTGAAAACATGATGACAGTTGTGCAAGCACTTAGTTCTCATACTCACCATCAGTGTCATTTTGCACGAAATGTATATGGGGAAAAAAAAATCAAACCCCTCGCCCAAACGATTACCATTTGACATATGTTAAAATGCTGTACTTCATAAACGAGCATAACATTGTGTACCTCCAAGTCATAGGCTAATACTTACGGCGAAGACATGCTACTGTAAGTACAAAACGACCAGCAAGTACTACATTGAAAAATGTATTACTACGAAAAAGACATATTTCATTAACATACACTAACAATGTAAATAGATACAAAGAAATACAATAGAAAAAACCCATCTTTTAAAGACCAGAATGAACTAAAATGAGAGAACCACTAAATACCTCGATGTTCCCAATAAATAGCCAATATGGCTTACGATAGGAAAACAAGTATAGAAAACAGAAAATGGAGAGCAATCATAATGAGATCACAGAAAAAAGACAAGAAGAAAAATCATCATTAATATATAAAGAAAAATATAGATCCAAGTAAAAATAAAAAGCAGAGCCAATTTCAAGCAGATTTCAAGTTACAAAAATAAACCCAAAAACACAAAAATGCTCTTACCAGACTAGTTTAATTCTTCTTCTGTTTTATTTGCATGTAACCGCTGTAGCTGAATACGATACAGAGGAGCAATGAATATCCCAATACAATTGACAAAGAAGTCCACTTGTCAGCCGATTGGGTATCAAATGAAAGATTGATAGCACCTACAGGCAAACCGATTAGTAACATTCTTATATAAAGAAAATCAAACCTGTGAAGAGATTAGCGAGAAGGAAAAACCATAGTCCATTCTTGTTAACTGCATTGCACAAGCACGGTTCAACACTGAAGAAAGGATTCTCGTCTAAAAATAGGTATGTCATAAGAATAGAAATTATTCAAACCTCGCGAAAAATGGGGAGCGTTAGCAGCATGTGCACTAATTGTGAACATTTGAATAGTAAGAAAAGAGGCACAGCCGAATGTCACAATAAACATCTGGAATATATAAGATTACTTAGAACGGAAAAAATACGAACCTGAGATAGACAATAGGTAATGTTTGCCACCCGTCGACTTGGAGCGCCAAGAAATCTTTCCGAACCAAATTGAAGAATCAAGAATACGACCGTTAACACGGACAGGCGGCCACAGAGATCAAGCCATGACCTTACGCGAATTCTAAATATATCAAGCTACTATATAGTTAAATATAGACCTTACCCAGTGCTAGAGATATAATCAGCAATGGCCCAGCTCCAGTAGTGGATAACTAAATATCCCAGCAAGGAAACCAATCCCTCTATATTAGCCGTGAGAAGATTATCTCGTGGATTTTCTCCAAATAATATCCATTGCTGGAAAATTAAATACATACTCAATACGCGAAAAGGGTTTACCTCTAGGCCACCGAAAGTCAGCACACAGTGGTGGATAATTGCAAAAAATGTGCCAGTGATCAGAGAGTGCTTCTTTGGAAGAATCTTCGTAACAACCTATCCGAATTTTGTTATATCAATTGCATTATAAAGTATTACCCTAATAATAGCCATGGAATAAAAGAAATTCCAATGAACACCGTATTCGGAGACAGGATGCTGATATCCAATGGCGGAAATGACGACTGTTCGTGCGAGTCCAATAAAGGGTAAGAGGATATATGATGAGAGCAGCCACCACCAACGGCTGTTCCTAGAAAAAGAAAATAAATGTACTCCATGAGCTAAACAAACGTTTTCTTTTCGGCCTTTCCTTCAATCATCTTGGATGTTTTCAAGCGACTTCCAATAGCTGCGAAAGCAATGAATAGCGCAACGCCTAAGTCCATCACGCTATGTCCGTAACGTTCTAAAAATACAGAATTGAAAAAAAAATATAGTTACCTACCAGTTTTGGCGAACTTTTGAGGGAAAATTGCAGGAAAGTCCACCCCTAGTATTGCAGTAATGACGAAAATCAACAAAGCGGCTCTAAATACATTGGTATTGCAAGTAAGATATCCGAATCGTACCTTAGATATGTAACAAATGTGGTAGGGCCAAAATGCTCATCTATCATGCGATTGAGGAATTGCTTAGGAGGGATCGCGTCTGGTGTCAAATGATATTCCACGAGAACAAATACCTATATACGAAAGTGAAATGCTACAATGTAAGAAATCTCACCAATAGGGTTCCCAGGCAACCTGATAGTGTGAACGTTATGAGAGAAAGGTTGTCGGAATAAATGGTCAACGACAGAATGCACGGAACAACTATCAGTACAAAATCCATAGCAAACTTGAACCTTAAATACACACAAGTAGAGAAGAGGAAAAGTAATAATTTACCAGTAGCCGGAAGCAGTTAGATTGAATCTCCTTCCAAGAAAGGTCCAGGGTATTAGGGCATTTCTAATGAAAAGACCTAGCACCATATTTAATAGGACTAGGAACACCTACAAAAAAAATGAATTTCATCGGCCAGAGTAAGTTTACCTCGTGTTGACAACATCCTTCTAAAGTCGCTTCCGACTGCTGAGATATCCAACACATGCTGTAACAATGATATGACAACAGAAACAAAAACAACAAACCTGAACTCAAAATATATTCATTGGCAGTCTACAAAAACAAGACCAATTCAACCCGTCAATGCGCACGAACTAAAAAGTGTCATTGTACGTGCTTTATAAGTGATTAGCATCAAATATTTTAAGTATATGAATAAATGAGCACATAAATAGCTGTAAATTATCTGGTCTCCTCATCTGGTCTCCTCAACAACTCTTAGAGAAAAGAAAGAAACAGGTAGCAATACGTAAGTACGCGTCATTATGCTATATTTCACATCAACACTTGGTGAATGAATTTATTAAACAGAAGATAATACATACAAAATATACCCGAAATGTGAAAGTGACAAGAAATGCATTAGATGAATGAAACAAAATGATGCGAAATGAGAACCTACTAGCACCAATCACGTGGAAAATATGATTACTTAGAAATCAAACGAAATTCAAATAAAACAATGTACATGCAGGGATAAAATAAATAAAACCTCTTAAGGTATCGAAGATCCGTTCAGCCGCTTACAGCATTCACTCGGAAGAGCCGACCAGTCATAAACATAGGACCATCTTGCACGAACTTCTTTGTCCCCACATAGAAACCGTCTAAAATAGGGGTATAAGAAGATTAACGAGTCTGAACTAACTTTTCTACGAGATTCCTGAATAATTCTTCCATTTCTGAGGGAGTCTTCTTATGAGTAACAAGATACTCATTGTTGCAGCCGCGCGATATCCATTCAGTATCGAATCGAGGATCATGCAGGTACTTGATATCAAGACCTGAACTACAAAATCAGTAATTATTTCATAAATACCATCCTTACCAGAAAGCCATGCGCCCACCGACACATCTTCGTTTTTGTACATTTTCAGTAACTTTGCGTTGATGGACAGAAATCGGACGAGTTCATAAGACAGAACGTATCCCCCTCCAAGCTAAAAAAATTGCGAATAAAAGTGAAAGTCAACTAAATAAGGAAAAAACTGGATGCAAGAGATAATGGATGTCTAAATTTAGGCAAAATACAAGTTAAAATGGTAATAGATAAAGTTAATATAATGTTTGTAATCACATTGCTAAAAAAATTGCTAGGAGTATACCAACATTATATACCGAAGTAAATGAATGACAGGGGTTATAACTAGCAAACTACAAACTTGATAGGGAAGATATCTGTCGCAGAGAATCCAATCGCTTTCTTTCCATTTCCCTTTTCTAATAGGTTTAGCTCTACCATCGAGGAATCTGAAAATAAATAATTAAACACAATATCATTATTATTTCTAACCCCCAATACAGACGTGGATGTTGGACATCCTTAAGCGACTTCACAATTGCTCCTAAGCGAACGAAAGAATCTGAATCTACCTGAAATGACAATGTATGAGAAAAAAATTGATTTACTCACCTTTAGCAAAAACTGAAATCTGTAATTTTGGAACGCATACTCCATAGAACTAAGGGTTTTGCGCGCTAAGTTTGAGTAGGATTCCTCCAATGTGCTTATAAAAGCCAAATCTTGATGCAGCTGCTGTTCTTCTGCCAAAAGGTTCACCTCTGTACTACTGGAAAGAAAGATAATAAACGAGTAATTATTGTTTCACTTACTTCAATCCTTTAGTTCCAATAGGGAACACATGTCGGAATACAGAAGGTCCTTTAGCTGAAGATTTCAGCCATGTATTCCGTATCACTGTTCGTGCTGCAGATTCGTGTGGGGATGACATTATCGCAATTAGCAAGTAGGTCTCCAGGAGTGAAGGCGCCGGAACAATACCTAGAAGAAAAGGTAGAAAAATTGAAAACGATAAACTAACCCGAACCTATCGCTTCTTTCAAAACGGGGACATCATTTATGTCACAGCTGCAGTTGTAGGAGATTAGGAAAGTGCAAAGAACGCACACACATATGGCACAAACTAAGTATGTGCGTATGATAGATATCATATTAATATGATTATTTTCCTAGTCATCCGTCCGACAAATTATTCACTAGTAATTTAGTCCAGCATTCCATATGGAATTGACATTTGCCATTCACCTGAAATATTGTATTCGAGCGCGATATATCAATGGAGGTGCGATTTCATTTCACCAGTCGGCTGGTCTCCTCAACAACTCTTAGAGAAAAGAAAGAAACAGGTAGCAATACGTAAGTACGCGTCATTATGCTATATTTCACATCAACACTGCTAGTATTTTCCTACTTTAGACAACGAAGAATATAAAACTTTTGCTCTCCGAAAAAGAAGAATGTTGCATCGGCAAGAATATCTTGTTTGACATAGAGTGTAAAAACCCATGTTCAACAACGTTCCATCATTGGAAAAAAGTGGCGACAAATCTTTTAGTTGAATACTGCTGGTTAAATCTCCTAACAAGAATTAGCAGAATATTTATTACGAGTTGTACAAAAAATTAGAAATTATGTATACAAATGTTATCAACACTGTACGTTCAAAACTAAAATATCACAAGGAATGTTGGAACAGAAAATGTTCCAAAATAAAAGTCAAACAATATTTTAGCATTTTATTTCAAAAGATCTATACAATGATTTCTTGGAAGATACATGGGACTGACAGATAGCTATGCGAACATCACCTAAATAAAAAGTATCAATTCCATCAGAGAAAGTTAATAGCAACATTGAAGGAAAGCAAGAATGAAACTCACAATGGTAAAGAAGAGACGACATTGAAAATACTGAAGAGAAAGGACTAGATGAGTAGAGGCTACATCACATACCCAATATGGAAGAAGGATTATTTTGATATTCATTTGAAGACAGCTTCGTCTTCCTGTGCCGCTTGAAAAACGAGCCTAACTGCAAACGCAATTGCCACCACGCCTGCAATCACGATGAGATTCGATACGAACGACGATAGACCAGACGACGTCTCGGTCGCTCTACAAAATAGCGAAATGTTCTAATGCGTTCCACATTCCCAGAAACTCACTTTTTAGTAGCAGACGGGTCATTCTCCTCTGAGTTAACAGATGATTTTGCGGACAGTTGAATTTCTTGCTTGATTTCTTCTACGACCTCAGGAAACAGCTCACAGAAAATGCGATCCTGAACTTGTAAAATTAGATAACAAACGTAAAGCCACAACAAACCTTTAGATTGAAAGCTTTACTTCTTCTGGCTAGAATTTTCTTTTCTTCTTCGGTGCTAGTAATGCTACCCAAAGTGGGAGCTGTTTCATTCATGAAGGATAGAAGACCGGTAATAATAGTAGAAACCTGAAAACTGCAGAATAGGGAGTACACCTATTCGTCACTTACCGTCCAAGCTGGATTCCAGGTATCGGGATGAAAATCGGAGATCGAAAGACATAGTCTGGAATTCGTCTGAAAATAAACGACCGTAAATTAATAAAAAAAAACATCAACGAACTTGAAAGCGACCGCTAGGGGTGATCATGTAGATAGAAGGAGGCTTGAACGGGAAATCGGAAGGGAACACAAGTTTACCGTGATATATCCCACCTGAATAAACATTAAAATTTTACACTATAAATATTAAAACCAACCATGATATGGAGTGTCCGGAGCTCCGAAAACAATGTAGTGCCATTCCAAAATATTCTCCTAGAATTGAAAAAATAAGAGATTCGGGGATGAAACAGGAAACTGCTATGCTAATACTACAGCTCGTAAAAGATGAGTAAACCTTTAATTTAGTATTCATGCCATGTGCGATCCGCTGATCAGCTAGAATAACTAATTCATTATTCACCTGTAATGGAGCTGCTTTCATGAAAGGAACCGGCTCCTTCAGCAACTTTTGGTAGTCCTTTTTCAGCCGACTTGTGGCCGTTACAGAAGCACCGACCATATCCTGAACGCTATTTTAATTTTGAGGACAACTTCATAGGTAAGGTACTTGCCGATTAAAATCATTTTTTATAGCAAACAAATAAGAGAAATGAAATCATTTATAGAAAAAAGAACAATGACCCAAACACTACAAAATTGCAATAATATGTAACACAACTATATGATCAGTATAACCTTAGAAGTTTACCAGATAATATAAGCTAGAAACCAACCTAGTGTTATGGATGAAATAGAGTAATACGAAGAAACTAGCGGTATTTTTAGAGTGAATAAAGTAGAATACATAACTACCGTAATCATGAGAATCTGAACATTTATAGTACATAGGGATGGGATAAGTTTCTCAGAGAAAGAAAATTATCGTGAGAAAAGGTGGAATGAAAATAAATTCAATACAGGAAGTTAGGGATAAATTAGATGACCCGACTTTACAACATCTGATAAAAATTATTCATTCACTGGCATCACTTTCAACCATAGCATCCTATAATTCGAAATTTATAAATTCAGGGGATCATCTACTTCATCCAAGAGCAAGTGTTGCCAACTCTTAGGGAATAATGTATATGTCAAATAATTGTTGCACAAAATCAAACACGCATAGTAAGGGTGGGGGTGCTAGCTTAAAATAAGGCAATTGCATACTCACATAAATCATATGAGAAATTTTTGTGCACCTGGATTACAATAATGGTAAAAATGTATCTACATATAGCAAATTACTTAACCAGACAGAGCTAGTCTTCTGTAAGGTCAATGACATGCGGGGCTTGATTGGACTTTTTGGGCACAATGGGAGCGGCAATAACAGAAAGCGCATTCGCTCGGCGCTTACGAGAATTTGATCCCACTGTCGTCGTATCGGTAACGACTGATGACGAAGGACCAGTGGCAGGTTCCACGGTGGTCGCCTCCTTGATTCCCTTGCTTTCGACAGTTCCCGCTGTAGGAGTAGCACTAGCCAAACGTACCGATGTGCCTGTTGCGCGCAACTCAGCTGCAAGCTCGGGGAACATTTTATTGAATTCTGGATTCTGCAACAGACACAAATCATATTGAAAATTGAGAATAAAACCTACAGCAATGTTGAAATTGATGCTTTTCCGGGCAAACTCCTTTCTGACACTATGCGATTCGTTGACGACACCAGCTGCATAACTCTCCTCATTCATGAAACTGTGAAGCCCTACCTGAATTAAGATATTGGCAACAAACATAAGAAATCAATGATACCAAAATGGAGGAAACAGTCCATCCGGGATTCCACGATTCGGGGTGATAATCCGAAATGGACAAACAAAGACGCATGTTGGTTCGGAATCTTAAACATAAATAATCAATTACTCCTGATAGTAATGACAAAACCTTCCGTTTGGTGTAATCATACAAATTGCAGGAGGCTGCCAGGGAAAATCAGGTTTGAAAACAACCTTGCCATGATAATATCCACCTAAAACAACAATTGTACTATTACGAAAACAGAGCGAATACCTTCGTAACTCGTTTCAGCAGAACCCATAATTACATAATGCCATTCCAAAATATTTTCTTCTGTAGGCATGGCAAGAATACCCGTGATTGGTTCCTAAAGTATTACTTATAAGCAATACTGCGGTAATATCACTACCTCTAGTAGTTTCTGAAGATCGCGCTGAAGTCTTCGTAGTGCAGTAGGTGATGCTTGCCCAGCGGGTCCCGGAAAATGATCCATTCCTCGACGAATCCTATTAAATTGTTCAGCAACTGGGTCCTAGAAATGAAGTACTTCTAAAATTAAAATAATCAAGACTATTACCCTGGGACCAAGTTCAACAGGGGCAGCCGGTACGGCCACGGCAAACAAGTCTGCATTCACAGCAGCTCCGTGCGCAGCAGGATTAAGAGCACCATTTTCTTGAACATTTATAACTGCTTCAGGTTTTCTACCCTGCTCCATGGTTACACTATTGTCACTGAATAAATATAACGTTGCATGGAACATCAACGAATACATGAAGCAAAAATGGAACGTCTAGGGAAAATACATTGCCGCGTTTAACGGATACATCATGTAAACAACCAATAGATAAGAAATATTTATTACATTTAATTATAATTAAAAGTTAAGGATATCACAGAAAACAGTCAAAACAATTATGTGCACACATTATGATTAGAACATACAATAATACAATGGGAAAATTAATTAAATTAGATGACTTGTTACCTACTGCCAATTAATCATCCATTCTTATTCATGGTAATTATAAGTTTCTAAATTAGGGAGAGTATAATCAGGAACACCATATACAAACTTACAATAAGTCCGAATGACTTGCAGGTGCTATTGTGGAGGCAGTGGGACCCGGAACGCGAGCGCGATTCTGTAAATTATGTTCCTTAAAAATTAACCAAAATAATGTTGATCCTAAGCTATACAAGAACCATTAAAAAGTACTGAGCATGTAAAATAATTATTCGTCATGTTAGATAGCTGATCTATCGTCAGCAAAAAGTGGTGAAGAACTAACCGGAACTACACCACCTGGTGGTGGTGGCAAAAGCGGAACAATTCCACCTGTTGATGGGGCTGCCCTTGGGCGTGCAGACACCGGTTGACCATCCGCATTTTTCTTCTGGAGTATTATATAGTAAGTACATCACAGAATTGAGAGACTAACCAGATTAATTGAGATTGTCTGCCCTTCTTTAAAGGCGAGATCAAGTGACGGCTGAGCAGAATGCGATTGTTGTTCCAATTCAGCACTCTTCTCAACATATTTGAAATGATCCTATAAGTAGCGATTGAGTAAAGGTACAACGAAAGGCGGATTTTATACTTCACAACAATGATAACTTTACAAATAGCTTACTTGCAAGGCTACGTTGAAGTCAAAAGAATCGCCGCGATCCGCGAATCCGAATCCAACAAAAGCAGTTTGACCGGAATCATTTCGCAACTGGATAACAAAATATCTAAAATATGAAAGTCAGAAAAGACTGCAAACTCGACTGCCAACCTGGAAGAGTCAGTGACAGGCTCAACGCATACACTTGGAAACCCCTCAATCGGACATTTTGCGTACAGAGCTCCTAAATAAAATTTACTTCTGCTTATAAAAATGCCCCTACCGGTTGTTTTATCTTCTAATCGAAGCTCAACCTTGTTTCCAATGGACACCAGCTTCATTCTACCCGTCCAATCGGGTGTGTCCAGCTTCCAATCAGCGGCTCTTAAATCGAAATGCATGAGATATTACTTGCAATAACCGATAAACTCACTTGTGGCCCCGATTCGTACCAATTGGAGGAATACGGAAAACGAAAATTTCCGGTTTCACGAGGGCTATACTTTCGTAGTCTCCTGACATTTCCTAAATTGATAAATTCCACTTAATCTGAACTGTAACTAAGTGTAAGAATTATAGAAATTCTATAAGTAAAATTGCTCAAAATAAAAGGAAGAAGTAAACACCCATGATCCGAACGGGTCGGTGTTAATTGCGAGGCAGTGCCCCTCCAAAAGACACTAAACACAGGGTGGACGGAAGTTACTGGAGTTCGTTTGAATCATAATTCCCTTAAAGTTGAAGGGCTTCGACAGTAACAGTTATATATATTTTTTTGTATTTGTTTATTTTATATTTAATTTCATATAATATACATAGATGTGATTTCAAGGTCTTTATGTTCACGCAAAATCAGTTTACAGGCATAGACTATGATAATAGTTGTCATTATAATGACAATTATTATGATAGCATTCTGATAAATGATCAGGAAACAAGCTCTCCAATAATATGGTAGTATTTTTGAGATTTTTCATTGACAATTCCTAATAGTTTCATGCATGGCTACTTAAAACTAGCAAACTTATGAAACATAATATTTAAGTTTAATATTTATTCGACATTTGTTTATGGATTTGTAGGAAGTGATTTCATCTATCTGGAATGTGCATTACATATTCTGAAATCTACAGAGTCATTTGTTTATCGTATTCCTCATGAGTGTACTCCTTGTGCAATTCGTATCCTATGAATTCGTTCTAGCATGCCAACCACTTGGTATATATAGCTCCGCTAAAACATATCATTAATCGGCTTTCGAAGATATATTTTAGTTATTGTAACGGTAAAACATTATTTATATGCATATATGGAACATTATATATTTTCGGTATTTCATTTACCTGACACGGACAGGGACCAGAACTTGGATTCTGATTGGGGCTTTCCCTTTTTCTTGGAATATTGGCGCTTTCCTTCAGCGGAACTCTGGCTGTTACTGTTGGTACCGAGTATATTTCATGGCAAATACGGCTTCCCATACACTAAACAAATGTACACATAAAGTAATACTTAAATGTGTTTATTATTACTTTGCTAAGTTTGTTTAATTTACCTTGAGTGAATTTATGAATTGCGTAAAACGTGACGGTTCGGGCTGCGGTGGCTTCGGTTCAGCTTCCTTTTCCATTCTTAGCAATGTCAACAACTCGTAGATCACGTTTAGCAAAAATTCCATTACTAAAATTACATAATAAAATTGAATTATATCTGGTTAGTATTGTTTTAATTATATTGATGCTTCTTATTTAATTCATACCTTCATCGCCTTTCTTGATATCTTGTGATTCTTTTGCTGGTGAATCCAACGAATTTATGTATATCGGCGTACTAGTTATATTCATTTTAATCAGAACAGGCAATTCCGTTTCCAATTTAGAGCGCAAATTTTGTTCAGATATATCAAGACCTTCCTCAGGTATCATTGTGGTTTGTAATTCAACAGATTGATTTGGCTCCTTCAAGTACTGCCCCGGCTCTATTCCGGCCGTTGCTTGCTCTATAGTCGCTGCGGTAGTCATAGGTGGTTCAGGAGTACTTGGAGTTATCGTAGTCATGATCACCGATAGAGGAATAGTCGTTGGAGTCTCTGCTTCGATCAATATTTGTGAGGTTGTAGACTGTTCCGCTAGTTCATCCTGAGCTGGTTGTGATTCGGTTGGAGTAATTTCAGTCATTGGTGGCTCCGGTTGGATTACGGTATCCTCTTCTTGCTCTGTGTCCGGATGCTCAAACGGGTTCAAAGGCAGAGGAATCGTTTTCTCTTCATGTGAACTTGTAGAATTCCGAAATATGTCTTCAATTATCTTCAAGTCGAAGGGTTCATTCTAGAAATAGTTATAATTACTGAAATCGCTTAGCGTATTTCTTACGTTAACGTTTTCTGAGTGGGTTTGCGTCTGCTCAGGCTCTTTGGGTTCTTTTGGTGCTTCTGATTCTGGATAAATTTGTTTCTCCGGAAGTCGTGGTTTTGAATTTCTTTCGAGAATAGGCTCCACCACTTCAGTAAGTTGCGACTGGCCCTCGTTAGGTAACTTTTCAAAATGTTTTTCGATTTCTTTCTGGTCCGTGATTGTGTAATGTTCCTTTTTCAAATCTGGTTTAATCTCGACTAAATGACTTTTGTCTTCCTTTGCAGCTTCTTTGACTGGCTCCATTACAGACGACTGTCCACTAATCTCTTGTTCCAGTTGCTTATTACCACCCATTTGGTTAACTATTTTTTCTTTTGAAGCCGGATCGATTAAGGGATGATCTGCCTTATGTTTCATTATGGGTTTGCTCATCGACATAACATCGTATTCCCTCATCCAATCATTTGGTATCTCATTTGGTATCTTGGCTGAATCTGAAAAAGAACGAACTGTAGTGAGCTAATTTTCTGCACTCTTCATAGTTAATTTCATACATTTCCTATTAGAATGTTGATATCCAAATAACCAGCATCTAAAAAACTAACCTAAGAATTTCATCTTAGCAAAGTTTCTTCCCATATCAGCTTCTTTCTCTTGAACAACTGGTTGTTTAGTGGATTCAACCTGTAATAAGCTAGATAAACGTAGAGTTTATTAGGCAATTTTAGTTCAAAATTATTGGCCGTGCTTTGTTCGTCTATTGAATAATCAACTAACATTAGAATCACCATTTAGAAATAATAGACTTGGCTAGTTTTTAGGTATTAGACTTAATATTGTATAAATCACCTGCTCTTCCGGTAACTCTGGTACTCTTTGCAGTTCTTCTGTGGATTCATCATTTAATGGGGGACCAGCGGCAGATTCAATTTGAAAGTTCTCCTAAGATATAAGTTGTAATTATTTTATATTGTATTAGCTATTCTACTTCTATACTGGATACTTCTTCACTACACGGACTATTGTATGTCACCTGAGGGGGGATTGGCGCGTAAAAGGCGGATGAAAAGCCAGTTAGAATAAGGAGAATGAGATATATGAACATGAGGATCTGTAAGAATAATTATAATATAATAAGTATATGTGTATGTAATTGTAAGTTTTATATTTAAATTAAACAATGTTAAAAGAAAAGAAGGAACTGTTTCGTTTTCGCTATAAATCTTATACGAAATGGTTTCGATGAGTGTTCATGTGTATATTTTATTAAAGGGTTTCATAATCATACAAATAGTGTAAGGATTATAAGTAACTAAATTTAGTAAGAGCAGGATTACATTGCTCTTATTAAGATCTTAAGATCATAAAAATATCTAAAGTTGTCAAGACATGAGTATGAGCAGCTCCGAAATAGGCTAGGCCCGTCCCGCAGTCCATGACAAAATAGGGAAAAGAGTGTCGGAATAAGGTACAACTTTAAATTGACCAGTGTTATAGAAATAATACTTTAGCAATTATTAAATTCCCTTTCTTAATTAAAACAAGAAAAGGTCCCAGAAATTTCGTACCGTAGAATGGACTCCAGTTAATAATTGTAATAGATGAACAGAAGCTTAAGACCAGAAATGCAGTGACTAATTGAACAGACAAATCTATATATGAGAAGTTTATTTTATTATATATATAATAAACTATATTAATAATGTCTACTGTCAGCTTCGATTGGAAGCAAAAACCTTTACTTTTTCTGCGTATAGGGGAAGTTATTCAGGGAAGATAGTAACATAAACAGAGAAATGATTAGTAATAATAAGTTATATCTGGAAACTAACATGAAAAAGGTAGTTCGTTTAAAATTTCGGTAGGATAGTAGTCTCTAGACATTTGACTGTTGTCAATCCAATTACTCTATCGGTATTTATTTACTAAAACTTGTTTAGGCTCGAAGGCTCTATTGGGACCGAATACCCATCAGTAAATCGTCTGTTGCAAGAGTTAGGTTAGTGTTCATTGGAGAAGCGGCGTAAATGTAGATTAAACGAACATCGGTACATTAGGAGCCTTTCCTTCTAAAGTTAATTCATTTTAATATAGCCATACGGCATTGAAAATATAGCTATACAACAGAATATATATAGTAAAATGTAAGAAGATCAGTCTATTTTATAAATACTTTGAAACTTTAGATAGTTATATATAAGTATAAGTTTTGTGACAAAAGCTGTTCTCTCTTTTTAAACTATTAATTTATGGGTGTTTTATAAGATCGATCGGTAAGGCTTCGGTTGCTCATGTGAAAAAGATATATTTAGAGATCAGGTGTTCCGTTTCACAGCCTCATTATTCATCCTAAAGCAATTTAGATAGAAAAGAAACAGTCTAGAAGTTATTGATTAGTCCAGAAATAAACTTTAGCCAATAATAAAACACTCTTTACAGACGGCTTTAGCAGTCCTCAGGATATACAAATACTACAACCTATGAGTTTCACTTTAACTAGTAATAATGGAATAATAATAAACTATGTTAAAATCTATTTAGTTTTAAAACTTATATTAAATTAATAACAATAGCCGCCATTAAGCCGACAAAGCTGTGTGCCCTAGACGTTAGAATGCAACTGGCAACTGTGCTCTGAGGAATGATAAATGGTCCTGTACCGATAGAGAGAGAAAACATGTGATTTAATATATTATTTATCTTGTTTTTATTTATTTATGAATCATTTGCGAACAAAGAACAACAACCAGTACGTTACTTTTACTAAAGAACTGGAATTAGTACTATTTAGATTGATGTTACCTGCGAATTTGCGAAACCCAAATGCTTTAAAAGTATAAAAGTATTAATTGTTATGTATCAAAAGTTAGCAGGTTTCTTTATTACAGAGCATCCGCCATTCATTCCGGAATCTTCTGACGGTACTTTTGTAACACTTAGTCTTCGGTGACGTCATGGAATAAGTTGCTGGTTCTTTTTTCAAACCCATAACTAGCCAAAATACAGAATGAAATTACCGAAAGAAGCTGAATCCTTACCGGCGCACCGGTGTCGGTGCCTAGCCGAGCCCATCAGTGAGCACCGTCTGAGCAAGCCCATGTCTGCGGAGCCCAAAACCTCCTGGTACAACTAATTGAATGTTTTTTTTTTAAATGTTTATTGTGCATCTTAATACAAAATACAAAACAAATACATATAGTTTACCCAAAGTTTGACACTGTTCTCTACTATTTGACAAAGAACTATTTCTATGTTACAATCAAAAGTAATAGTTAATAATAATTAATATCTTAAATAAGGTTTGAATATTACATCATGGAATAGTATTGTTCTTCAATTCTCATGTGGGACTGGTATCCCCCCTAGTATCTGTTTAAAAGTAGCTAAATCTCTTCTATCTAGAGCTCCCATTAGATCCATATTACAACCGCGCATACGGATTGTAGAAGATCTATAAAATATATTTGTTTTTATAAATATAAATATATTATATATAACAATTGTATTTGTCGCTTCAAGCTTCTTGCCCGAAATTTCAGTCTCGCTGAGTTCGAAAAGGGTGTTAAAAGAGAGCAGACAACAACATTTTTCAAAGATTTAGATATTGGATTGGAGCTTCTGTCGCACCTCCTTTTACTATTTAAAGTTGTTTAACTAACCTAAGAGTTGGCCAGATGGAGTGTCCTTCACTCTTCTGCAAATCTAAAGCCGATACAAAGTGTTCAGTAGCTTCTCTAAAATCAATATAGTTTTAAGTTATAATAAACTCAATTGCTAAGTATTCAAATATTTAATGTTAATTCTATAACCTTATTAATATATATTATATTTAAACCTACCTATAACTATTTAAATGCATACAACTAATTCCTAGATTATATCTTGCTCTAACATAAGTTGGATATCTTCTTATTGCTTCTCTATAAGCTCCTATTGCCTCTTCGGTACGGTCTCCATTTGCAAGCGTAGCTCCTAGTCTGTTCCACAGTCTTGCGTCCTACAAAGAAAGGATTACTGTAGTTTAGAGACTAAGACAGGGTTACTGTATTTTAGAGACTAAAACAGGGATACTGTAGTTAAGAGACAAGAATTGCTTACATCTGGTCTGCTAGCAATTGCTAATTGTAGGCAGTCTACTGCCCTTTCAAAGTTTCTATTTAGATTATAAAGAACTCCAAGGGCATTCTGAAGAGAAGAGTCCGGAGTTGATTGCTGTTGTTTGCGGGCAGCAGCCAGGTAACGATCCTCAACCTATAACATAGATATTTAGTTTAGAAGTAACCAATATAGAGTTCAATAGACTTTAAAAAGATAGCGGTGTATTTGCGCAATTTGAACTACCACGTACTATTGGGCCCTTCAGTAAAAAACACATCCTTTAAAAGCTTTTAATTAAGTTAACGCTTTATTGACATAGTCCGACTTCAGAAAAATAATGGAGTGTTAAAAGATTCTTGTTGAAAATGGGTCTGAAAGTTGTCGAAAAACAAAAATATAGACAAGTAATCCTCCCGTATTACACTGTACTCTTAAATTAGACTTTACACTGCTTTTGGAGAAATATTACTAAAATTATATAATTTTCGCTGTTAGCTACCATTTTGAATGCATTTAGGTCTAAAAATGAGCTAGTAGAGGGTGTTCTCTGTATTTCATTTGGATTAGTTCCTTCATAAACTGCAATCCATCTTTCTAGTTGTCGGAGAGCATCATTCTCCATAGATTCGTTAGCTAACGAAACGGAAAGAGCTAGCAAAGCCTAAAATATAAGCAATTACTTTTAGTTTTAAAACAGTTTTTATTATAGTTGGTGAAGTGTGGAATATATTAGTGCTAAACAACTCAGTGGGACCCTTTTTGGGGTGCCGAACTCTTCCAATTATGTTAAGCATATGTTATGATAAAGCCTTTAGGTGAGAACAATACATTATATATTATACTTTTTAATATTATAGTATAAACGTACTTCTTGGTTATTCGGTTCAATCTTTATACAATTGTTAAATGCAACTATTGCCTTAATGTCCTGTTCATTTTCAGCATGAGCAAGACCTAGACGACACCAGGCCTAAAACATTACAAATATATAAAATATAATAGAACTTTATCGTATTTAAAAGTTTTTAACTAAGTTGGGAATTCGGAACGAGTGGCAAAAGATAATAATAAAACGGTATACTGGTTACCGTACTATGGAAATCTGTAAATCAACTCGCTCAAAAGGTGCGACGCACTGATCTGATTGACCAAAGCCCCGCACTGATTGACCAAAGCCCGGTACGACGCCGCCTGCTCGTTCGCTAATGAAACGAGCAGGCCATTTCAACCGCAATGTATAGCTTGCCCATAGTTATGGTTATAGTCTATGACAAACAAAAGAGTTCAGAGCGCGGTGGTATGCATAGGCTTCCGCAATTGCATATTTGTCTTTTTGTGGACATGATACAAAATAAAACCAGTACAATAACATTTTTCTGACAACAAACAAAACAGTGCGCATCGTATCATATAATGGAAGGTTACTTTTGCCACAGAACGAGCCATTTTTGGAACCGTTTGCCCATCATATTGATAGCTATTAAAACTACAATATATTGGGTTATTAGGATTATATGGTTCCTTTTTCTTTGGTTTTCAGCAAACATTATATTATATTTATTACCTTAGCATCTTGTGGATTCTTCTGTACAGCTGCTTCATAAGCTAACATAGCTGCTCCTAAATCTCCATTGGTCATAAGACTATCGCCTTCGGTCATGGGATCATCGTGGTTGAGGAAGGAGTTTTGCTCCTGGAATATATGGATATTATTAAACCAGTTGCACCCACAGTTTATTAAAACTTTTCTACTTTTTTTAGGATTTGATAAAACGGTTATCAAACAAATCATACCGTAGTATTTGATGTGGCGGTCATATGAACTATAATAGTTTTAAACAACTTCTAATTCATCTAATTAGCTTTATATAAATAAATTATATTAATCTGTTTAACTACAAACCTGGTGTTCATATTTATCATTTGTTGCTTGGCTGTGCAAATTGTCGCCCTGAGCCCACTCGACGTTTTTCTGAAAGAAAGCTTTTGTAACTAGTTTTCTAATAAAATGTAGTTATATTTAAATTAAAGTTTATATTTTCATAACTTAAATAATATATTTAATATATACACAGTTTACCTGGATAGCATCCCACGCGGTATCAATAGCGTTATCATTTGTGTACTCTTCAGCCCACATGGAACCGAGCTTAGCCGAGGAATCCTAACAAAAATAGTATAAAATACATCTAAGAATATAGAAAATATAAATATTATAATAATATACAAAATGCGTACTTTCATTTTCTGGGTGTTGGTGTCAAAGTTGTCTAGAAATTCAGATGACCACATGCTAGGATCAGTTGATGAAGAACTGTAAAGAATGAGATATAATATTAGAACAAGGGGTTAGATTTAAGAAGTTTGTTAATTAAAAGGAAAATTAAGCAGTTTGGAAGGATTTCCGATATTGCTCTAAAGAAACTAAGTTAAACGGAGCGTGACATTTGATGGAGTATTGCCTAGTCTTTTTCTTATTATTTTTCTTATTATTTCTTATTATAGTCTTCTTAACATTACTGTTTACAAAACATTATTAAATATACAAATATTATTCCTTACCCATAACTCTGTGAGCTTGTTCCTTGTGCAGCATACGGTAACTGTTGTCCTGTGGCTGCTGCCCATGCATTCTCCATAGACGGCCTAGCCTGACTGTATTGAGAACTCCATTGTGCAGCTAGCTAAAGATAAACGTTCATAAAATATATTGTAAACTTTTTAAACACTTTAAATTATAATTAATATTATAAACAATATTAACTAAACACTATAAAAGTAATGTTAACACTCAGTAAGAGCCTCGTTTGCAAAAGTTAAAAGTTCACCTAGCCATAATCCCGAAGTAGGCTCAATATTTTAGAGAGAGCATCTATTTAAGATGCACTACATTTAACTAATCGATTAATAAGTAGGTAAGAAATGTGAGGTCTATAGGTAATCTATAGTCGAATTCTAAAGTAATATAGTCGACGGATGAATCGTTTGCAGAGGTGTACTGTAGAATTTAGAAGGAGCGCGGAAATCGAAAGAAAAGTACTAGCAACCGATATAATTGTGCGCTCGCCTTATAATAAATAGATATTTAAACTACATGAGATTTGTCCGTAGACTGACTATCCGTAGAGTGTTAGCAAATTAAATCTTCCAAAATGGCTAATAAAGTTTTCAAAAAACGAAATTATGCACAAAATCCTTTTAGAATACGCAAGAAACACTTCGTTGTTCTTTTTGAATTCAACTATATCTACTTACAAACACTTGTCCACTTACCGGATTAACTGGTCTGCTGGCTACATTATATTCATTAGCCCAGTTAGTAGCCAAACTGCTGGAGGAAGATTGTTTCGGTAATTGTAAAGATAAAGCCTTAATATTAATATTATTAATAATATTTATATATATACTTTAATTACCTGCATATTAAAAGTAGCCGGCGCCACGGTGTTCTTAGCTTGTTGTTGCAAGAAATCATTTGCGAACTGTTCTCCCAAGGAATTCGAAGGTAAAAGGGAAGAAGCCCCTGAAAATAAACTATGGATAATTAATATATATATAATATTACATTGTTATTTGTATAATACAACTATATATTGTTATTTGAATGTCTCTAAACAGTGTTTTCTTACTATAGCGTTTTTCAAGGGTCGGAATGCCATATCGTCTGCGTATTCTGCTAACTTTGAAGGGAAAGAGAAGCCAAATAGGCCTTTAAGTTTATTAAAACATCCTCTTTACTTTTTAATTTAAACTATATTAGTAGCATAGGTAAGGATAGCGTAGAAATATATATTAGTAGAAGTGTTCTTAAGGAGCCGGAACTAGAGGAACCATTTATATCTCATTGTATGGAGGCCATGTTCAATACTCTTTTGAACTGCATTATAGTCTGATTCAAGAGGAATAATGGATGTTAATTGCGTTTTTTATGAAATTTTGCGTATGTTTTCGTATTTCGAAAACTTTCAGAGCCATTTTTAGTGATATTCTCTTTTAGCCCTCTGTTATTATTCTCGGAAATTACTATAAATGTTTACTAATTGCATTAATAGTAATTATTCCTTTTAGTATTTAACTACTTACATTTATTCTTAATCTTTCTCACATTAGGTACTGTAAACTTAAATTCCATTTGATGTATAACACGACTACAGCATGGTTCGTTAAGATGAATAGACATTCGAAAATAAGTTTATAAGATTAATTAAGAATAATTTAAAACAATAAAGAAGTCTGGAAAAGAAGTTGTCTGCAGAAATCTTAAAGATTCTGGTCAATATTTTACAAAAGATCGAGCGATTCAACGGTACAAAGTACATGACTAAAAGTGACTAGGTGAACCTTTGGAAAACAAAAAGTTTTTAATTTAAAGAAAACAAAAAATTCGACCGCGAGGTTAGAAGTTTGCGTAAATTCTGATAAGAATCTTTGCTAAAATGTGATTTTTTTGTAAGGAAGATAGTTTGTTATCTATTTAATCATCTGTTACATCTCTGTTATAACGGTATTTTGCCTACATTGAAGTCTCTTTTATAAGCTACATAATAGTCTTAAACCAATAATCAAAAATGAAAATAAAGGCAGTGTTAGGTAAGTCGTAGTCTATAGGTAGAGTCTCAAATGCAAGACCGAATGTTAGAAAGCTGCCGTCTCTGCTCCGAAGATCCCGAATGAATGGCCGAAACCTTGTCCTAATGAAATATAAAGTTATTATAAAATGAGTTATTCAGGAAAATAAATACTTCCAGATGTAATTGAATATATCCGGTACTAGATCCAGGCCTGCGCAGCGGCAATCTGAAGGAAAGCATAGAAACGATAGGAACTGTTTCAGAAGTTTAAATAACCGAGAATGGATGTCAGAAGCAAAACGATTCAGCAACCAGTTGTAATTGGCTTTACCACAAATGCAACATAGAGACTTTGAAAGATGTTTATGGAAATGTAGCCTAGTAAAGATGCTCGCTCATTTGGCTAAAATAAAGATTGGCTGTGCACCGTGTAGCCTACGCTCAAACGAGACGAGGCGCTCATTGCCTAGTACTTGGCTTAATTAATAAAAGTAATGCAACCATATATATATATATATATATATATATAGTCTACGGATGAATTTCTTGCAAGGATATATATATATATGAATTTTCGTATACGGTCAGTTTTGCAAAGTGGCGCGGATACTAAGGGGTAATAGACTGAAACCCAAACGGATTAGCGCTCCAGCGCAACATTCGCAGTCCTTTACCTGCAAGCATGTTGTCCGTCGACTATAATAGAAAAAGTAAAATAGAAACTATATTCTATATATCTTTAAAAAACAAATAAAGAAGATTATTTGAATGCGAACTAAAAATCTCAATCTTCTAACAGTAAAACTACTACAAACCGCCGGAATAGGTTGCACATGAACAGTCGGAAACTGCGCCTTCAGGCGGCGGTGTCCGCATCCGGTTGCTGCTGAGTATTTATTTGCATCGCGCATTCCGATTTGCGCGCCCGCGTTTTCACTGTTTTCTATTTTTCTACCCGCCACCACCACCAACAGCAGTGAATGAATAGAGTCGAAAGGAACAAAGTATTCATGGACGACTAGCGAACACACACGGTGTTTAGTAGCGTACCGCGCTGCTACGGGGAGTTGAGTCAGAAACGCCGTCGGCACTTTGCCAAACTAACTATTCAATTGGTAGAGAATGGTATTGATTGGAACTAGTTGTAGCAATAGTGACGTAAGATATTGGCGAAGAGCCAAGAATCAATGATGAAATGGGATACTGTAGTTGACATGGGTTACTGTAGAAGTTAGGGTAGTAAATCGGCACTGTAGTTTTGATGCTTCGCTGTAGTAGATCAAAAATGAAGATGTAATAAGCAAATAAACGAGAAACAACATCCTCTGATATTGTATAATTGAGGATAGCTAGCGAATAAACATACTTTGGTTTCAGATTATAGGTTTGATACACGTGTTATTCAATAATATCAAAGTACAAATTAAATCTTGTTTATGCTGCTGGGACTAGCCATAACAGTTGATTTCAGAAACAGGGTTCAAGTGAATTTATGAATTAAGCATGCTAGCTTATTGGAATAATTTGTAAAACAAGAATAGTTATAACTTATTAGCGGCATCAGATATTGAAGCAGCTGGTCCGTCAGTAGCTTACTACCATATAACTATAAGTCCGATTGTCTGTTGATCAAATTTTGGTTAACCATTTTTTATGGTATCTTTTGACCATCTTCTAACCTACAATCGTCGTTTTTTGATTGGCCACTACGAGTTGAAAGGTTCCCTTGTAAGCATGTTATATTGAATAAGCCGAACCTTAGGAAATACATTGATTATTGTCTATAACGAGAGATTTGTTTTCAGCGCAGCGCGGACAGAGGCGGTGGTGGATTAAAATGAATCTACTTTTAAAGAAAAGGAAAGAAATCCGCTGATTTGCCATTCTTTATTTATGCAACACTGCTCCGCACTCCTCAACACTCCTGAGGAATATACGCAGTATCCTATGGCCGTAGTATATATACGCCCGCGTGGGTGCCCGGCAGGGCTCGACATTTGTCGGGCCAGCCCGGGTCGACATTTCCAAAACCCCGGGCCGGCCCGGGTTTGCTTTTTGATATTATTTTTGACAGAAAATGACATTTTTTGACA
>JAQGAV010000534.1:0-31369 GCA_034691345.1 Phasmarhabditis papillosa
TGATCGGTTTGATTTGCTTTATTTTTTTATATAATACAAACATCATCGTTTTCAGGTTAATTTTGAGCTGGGTGCCAGGTTTTTTAGCATTCATCCATGAAATATGAAGAGGAATTGGTCATCAATCTTACATGGATGGGAATTTGGGTAAGAATTTTGGCCGATAATTTTGACATCGGTACTGTCCGTTCCCATCCTCATGTGAGAGTAATGTATGAATTGCACTTGATTCTCTGACAGATAGTCTGTTTAAAAACATAGACTTTTATTAACTAAACTTAGACAAAAACTAAAAAGTATTATGTTTTCATTCAAAAGGGCTTAATATGGTCTTATAAGAACCTCTCTCCCCTGACATAGGTATTTACGCGTTATTTCATTCATTTGTATTGTATTATTTTGTATCGTATAACCTATGGTAAATAAACTTTTCATTCATTCATTCAAAGACTGCATAGTCTTTATCGTTTCACAAGTTCTGCGGAACTTGAAAGATCCTTAGTAAATCAGTACCGCTTTCAAGTTTGTTTATCTTACGTTCTTGCTAATCCTTAATCTGTATTATGGTCCATAACAAAAAGAAGACTGCAGTGCGCTGTGTTGTTTAAAGTGTCAAAAATCGGTCGTTCTGTGGCAAAATTATAATTCCATTATATGGTACGATGTGCTATTTTTTGTTTGTTATAAAAAAATATTATTGTACTAGTTTTATTTTGTATCATGTGCAGAAAAAGACAACTAGGCAATTGCTGCAGCCTTTGTATACCACCGCGCTCTGATGTCTTTTGTTTGTTATAGATCATAGTTATGTTCGTTTGTTTTTAGAAATGTTTCTGCTTTGTATATACATAGCAGAATAGCAAGTTTGAAACTATCATTCCACAAATCGTGAATTGCCCAATACAATGTTTGGAGAAGTGAATATTAACTGAATATTTTATCAAATCACAAGTGTTTCGTTCACTGATGTCCAAAGTGCTCTTTGAATCAACGGTGATTCCCACGCATTTCAATAATTGAAAGATAACCCTCAGTTAACAAATAGACTTTAACGTCATAGAGACTGGTCTGAAAAGTTGAATCATTTGTTTCATTTACGTAGAAGTTAAATAATAATAAACAAGTTATAAACACCTTCAGCCAACAGAGAATGCAAGACACCGGTACATATTACTTGTAAGCATAGTTAGCAATTAATACAAAAGTATTAAAGAATTTAAATAAAGACATTAACTAGTTTTTTAATTTTTTAAACTTAGCAAGTATAGATTAGGAATAGTTAGATATTACATGGTCATAATTATGCCGAGCTAGGTAGTCTTCAGTACTTCGATGCATGTAGGGAATTTACATAATAGGAAAGTGAAGAATGTGCTATATCATCCTTGGAGATAACAAAATATCGCTTTCGATTTTATAGATTTTAGATATTGTTATCTCAAAATTCTATTCTATGGCTAACACCAACTTGCGTGCTTCAAAGAATGCAAAACATTTGAAATAAGTAGCCACAGGGCACGAATACTTTGACAATTCCCATCTTTTATAACTGGCTTATTGATAGTAACGATTCTCATTTTGATTACGTCATAAACGGAACTGTTTTAAAAGTAATTTTTTAGTTTAAAGTAGTTATGTTTTCTGGCAGTTACTTTATTATTTGTTCTGAGTTTTTCTACTCCTTTGAAATCTTTGAGAATTCTGCCCAGTCCAACCATTTCATTTCGAATCATCTATTGTCATATTAGCTCCGTACTTTGTCTCCCTATAATCCTGACTGGCCTTTTTTACGTGCCTCCTTGGCGTCTTCACGGTGATATCTAAACCACAAATCAAACTGTACTTGATGGAAAGGCGTGCAACCGTCGCGAGTCATCAAAATTTCTCCGAACATTGCTGATAACCGGGGCGATTTTCGTGGAAAGCGGCTGTTTTATCAATAAAATGACATATTTGCCGAGTTGTTTCTAGAGCAAAGGCACAGAAAAAGCGACGCACCGAGGAGACACCAACCGATTTGGACTATGACATATTTCGTGGAATTATGAGAGAATTACTGTAAGGATGCACAGAACAGTTCGGTGTAGCTGATAAATGAGAATCTTATTGAAACACTTTGTTAATAAAGTTTTTCTCGTTTTGAGGGTGCACTCATCTTGGAAAAATATTTCAAAAATATCTTAGATTAGTCTGAGGTTTCAACCAACAACACTGCGGAAATATATTTTTCGTAGCTGAACTGTTTCAATTTTGAACAAAATAGTTTCACCTTTCCGTTCTTTCCGACAATAGCTTGACCTATGTACACTGGTTATTATTTATAGAGTTGTAAACATAAATATAGTTAGAATTCTTTATATTTTAACACATTTTAAAACAATATCCATTGCTATTATTTTTATTTGCTTTGCTCGCGATCTCCGACAATAAACTTGAATTGTTAGCTTCCGACTGCTATGAAGTCGTAATGATAAGCCCTACTGAAGGGAATAAAATGATCAAAATAGAAGTATGACGTAGGAAAAATCACAGTGGAATGAGGAATATCCAAAGAATTTAAAATAAAAGAAACATCCCGAAGATTTGAAGATATGTTGGATTGAATGAAAGGTTCAGTGACTTCGTTCTAGAAAAGACTAAAGATGGGGAATTGACGAATTGAATCGAGTAAAATTACTTTTTTATAAAGCTATCATACTGTTAATATTAAAAGCAACCTGATTAAATTAAGCAACTGAAATGTTTTATAGGTATGTTTAACGGTTTCTCCTTTCATTTAATTAGATGAAATTAAGCCGAAATGTTATGGTACTGAAATTATCTCTACTTTTATTCTAATGATGTCATATAGATCTTTAAACAGGTCATAACTAATGACGGTTAACTCTAGGTAAGCTTAATTCTGACAAATGTATGGTTAAAACTATATTTCGAAACTAATCGTCAGTCGTTTTTCGATCAAAATGGTCAATGATCTTTATAAGGATAGGAAGACGACACTTTTCCACAATTGACGCAATTTTCCGAGAAACTTTATCACAAAGTGGTTTGAACACTGATTTCAACTGAATCTGAATGTGATGAATCTGAATGAACAATGAAAACAACTGAATCAGCTAAACTCTAAAACTGAATGAGTCATTGGTCAGACAATCACAGCCCGTTACTATCAGTCATAAGAGACATTAATATTTATGTTTTATTTACAAAACAAAATAAATTGCATCATTTCCTTTTAGAGTGTTGAGTTTCCTGAGGAATTGCAGGTAACGTCTGACCGCAGGAGTTTGCTTATTCATCGTAAAGTATACAATGAAACTGTTAATACAAATTTTCCGGTAGATTTTCTACTTTTCGGATTGCATATTGTTTTTTTTTTTGGTTAGGTCATCCACACCGAATAAGTTATGCTAGAGTTTTATTTATTTGAAATGTTTCCACCTTTTTTATGGTTAGGTACAACAACTTTTAACAAAAGATTGAGAAGGGTAATTATTATATTAACGTAGAGAAAATCTCAAAAGAACTGTATTCGTGCCTTAAATAGTGACTGTAGAGCTAGTTGGTATCAACTGTTATTAGATGATTTGCCTTAATTTGTAATCAATTTGTATTTGGAGAATACTGACTCATTTCTTATCTTTATCTGGTCCGAAAAACTCCCCAGAAGGGTATAGTTCTCGTAACATTAGTGAGTGAATTACTTTACGGTATATATTTTTATTTTCTACTGTATTCAACTGTTAGATGCTTAATACTTATTTGATTAGGCCTAGCTATACTGCGAGTTTAGTACTACCAAATGTTTCTACTTTAATTATAGCTGATCATAGATTAACAAAAGTCAGTTCTGATTCCGACAGACTTCTCGCATCAACTATCTAACTTTTCAATTTTATCGTTTGGGGAATAATTTCATAATGAATCCAATTGAGGTTTCACGTCCCCCAACTCCATCATCATTCTAGCACTGTTTGTAGTTTAAACTCTCTGCAAAGCGCTAAAATCCCCATAAACCGTTCTAATCTTTAATGCCAAGAACTGATAATTCAACGGAGAATTATACTAAATTCTAGATTTGCAACCTCTTTAAAAGTTTATGAGTAATAAATGGGAAGGAATTCGCAGCCATGTGATGATTTTCGTGAAATGTAGCCTATAAACTAGGTGAAGCACGAGGAATTGAGCATGGGGAGCGATTGCGCTAGTCAAGAGTTTAGACAACGTGAAAAATTGTAGTAACTTATGACTCAATACTTATATTATTATATTATTGTGTGTATTAATATTTTTATTAGTAATAATTATTGTAAATATATATATAAAGCAGAAAAACATTTCGAATTCGTAAAACCAGTAGTTTATCATACGCTCTCTAAAAATATAACCAGAATTTAAAAATACTTTTTCTTTGTTTCACTAGAACTTCTGGCAATCAACATTGTGTCCAGGATATATTAAACTATTGTTGAGTTTGTTTTACAAAGCTTGGAGTTTTTGGAGTTTAGCTTTATGGGGTTCCGTATCTACCTTCATATGTACCGTTATGCTATTATACATATTATATTATAATGTTTTTCGAACTACACAATCTTGAAACAACAGTGAACTAGCAACTATGTATGTAACGAGCTCTTCATTTTCACCTATGGCCTATACTATACTGCTTATAACAACTCAAAACTTCTGTTCATGGCTATTTATGTTGTTTGACTAAAATATAATTTTCTTTATAAACTAAACTTCTTTATAAACTAATGAAGGGTTCTTCATAGATATTTCATATTCTTACGAAATCTGCTTCCGATTGCTAAAAACTGTTCTTTCTCTAACAAATAATGACAATTTAATGTCACTCATAATACGTTTTGCCCTTGGCTGGCTGGTGTCTTATCACTGTAAGAGTACAGTCGCTAAAGCTAGAGACGTCCACGAAAGCCGAAACCAATGTTTGCTTTAGATTTATATATTTAAACAGCACACATTGATAATGATTTAAATATATCAAATTTACACTTTAAAACATTATTTACTATCCAGCGCTTCCATAGGGCTGATGATCATCCACCAATTTTTGCTCCGGAACTTTCAGTTTCAAGGGAACTTGAATCGCTAGTCACTTCCTAGAAATCGGGCAACGGTTTGGAACTTTCTTTGAGAGTTTATTTTCTAATTTGTAGCTCTAATGTTATTGTGGCACTTCTTAAACTTATTGTTAGCCTGAACTCATATAATACTACTTCTAGTGGGGTTGCTCAGTGAATAAGTGAAGTTTTATCAATGCCGCGCACAAGAAACTAATTTATGTAAATTTTCAACAAACTTGCAATGTTCTGCAACATTTCAAAACCATATATCCATAATTTCTCAAAGAACGTTTCCCAGCTAAGATATGTCTTTTATATTAGTAGTACTTTACATTCGTTTAGTACGAAACTAATTTTAAGTTTTTGATTTCAGCTCCTTATCTTTTTGTGAACATGCCAGTTTCAAATAAAAGACGACGCACTGACCCGAAGACGAACAACACAGTCGACACGGATACTAAGGAAGTGAGTATATTACTATTTGTATTTTTAATATTCATATTATTTGATACAATTCATAAATATTTACAGACGTATTAGATAGTTTGTTTCAAAATTATACCGGTAACCAGTGTTGCACTGACGGCTTGATATACCAGCGTAGTTTCCAAGTTTTATTGAAAACATCAAAAAGCTCCACAAAAAAGATCAAGGCATTGAATTCATTTACTTCAATTGAATAACTTTTGTAACCCCTCGCTGTTGAAATTTATAAACCATGAGTTGACAAAGTGGTTCACAAATTTCGATACCAGTTTAGTTGTGCATGATTGATACCGCATTGGTATCATGTGACGGCCAACCCACTCCCGTTTTAAGCGGCATTCGCTCAGCAAAACACTAAATGATCATTTCGTGACTTGAAAAACAAAACAAATTCATTTCGCAATTCGCATCCTTATACAAACACAACTCTCTGAGTACCCTCAAACAAAGACTTTCCGATTCCGAGGAACTTGTCAACACGTTTTAGTTAAGATATATGCAACTTTAAAATGGAGCGAATGTTCCAATATGGTACAAAATACTAATTTTAAGGTGCCGGTGCTTATTCGAATACACTCCCTTGTAAATCGCTAACTGGTTGCACCGTAACGGTGTTTATTCGTTTTCACTTCTCCTGGTCAATATTTAGGTCAACATTTTACGGTTTTGATGAAAAACAGTCCGCAGAATACTGAATGACTATTTCGTGACTTTGATAGAAAACAAAATTCTTTCGGTTTCTTCTTTACCGTGATAAAACAATTATGGAAATACTCTTCAACAATTTGTTTTTTCGGAAAGACGAAAACACTTTTCAATGTTGCAAGTACTTCTCATGCATGGAAAACAATTAGACTAATATATTATTTTGTAAAAAAGAACAAAACCATTTTTTTTACCAAAACCAGCTAGCTGGAAGAAATTTTTGCGTATCCATTTTTGTGCCGTCTCAATTATTTCGTATTGCGTACAATTTAGCCGTTCGAATTGTGCAATTGTCATTGTTTATTGAATTTCTCTTGTTTATCTAATGCATGAATCACTCCAAAAGCATTGATTCCTGGTTTGACGTATACATATTTGTTAATAATATCATTTCGTTGGCATTGCAAGGCCAGGGAATTAATGCACTGCATTCATAAACGATAATTTATCACTTTCTTCCGTTTTCTATTCAACTGTCTGGATTTCACAACGTTATGTTCCTTGTAATTGTTCAACTAGAAGCGTTGATAGATGGCTTCCTGATAACGAATGTTATCGTGAATCCGTTGTCCTGTCTCCAAGAGTTGCTAAGCCGTGATCACACGAGGGTCTATTGCACTATTCCTTTTTTGTTATCTGCCATTTCGATTCACCGCTTTGTCTGCGAAATGCTACTACGCATTTTGATTTGTTCCGATAGGAATGTGTGATGTTTCTGGCAGCTCAGTGCCGGGTTTCTCAGCCTCTTCTTCAACAATACCATTTGTGGTTACATATTTCCATCTCGAACATTGCTTACTAATGCTGTTTATGAATCGTTCTTGCCTTTCCTATTCATCATTCTTGAAATATTCTATTACAAACATACTTTTCATTTCCTTACTTTCATTATTCAGGGTATGGTTGTTGCCGTTGGTACTCGTCTTGTCCGTGCCGCCTCGATTGCTGATGCCGCTTTCGACGGTGTAATTCTGGTCTCGAGCTGCCCCAAGGCTCTGGAACTCAACCAGCACACCCAAGGATTGGCCAGTATCCTGCAAACCTACGAGCAGGTATAGTGCAGATTAATAAAGCTGTATTTTACCATCTATTTAGTTGCACAAGGGTGCTGCCAATACTGCATCTCTCGTCGCCGTTGCCAAGGACCTTGTCCCATCAGGACGTCTTATCTTTGCTGGAACTGGTAGGTCTTGTGCTACTGTTGGTTTTTTGATCTTTCGCGTGCTGTACAAACGACATTTCAAAATTTTATAATACGATTTATATCACGATTGAATGAATGGATGAATAATATTTATTTACCGCTAAAATCACACGATGAGACAATACAATGTTAAGAAGAACATTACTGAGTTTTTGATTTTTGACTTTTGGACAGATTTTTTACTTAATTTATTGAAAATATTTAGGACCTGTTCATCGCGATTACGATGATGTCCGTCGCTATCAGAATGCTGCCAGAGCCGGAGTTAAATTGTAAGTTTATCTTTCTCCGAAGGCCGCACTTCAAATAGGATGATGGTATTTATGATAAGATTGCTGTTTCTAATGCACTGAGAAAGCATTGTACTTCTACATCTCTGGAGGGTATTTTGGACAAGAACTGTTTGGGTTTTGTTAATGATCGACTGAATGTTTCAAATTGAAATTCATTCCTTATCTTTGAGTATTTACAAATCTACGTGCTAATCGGGTTTCATTTGCACAGATCACTGGAATCTGTGGAATGAGATAGTGTCAGGACGTATATGGACTTTTGGTTTTTGGTGTAGAAACACCCACGAAATCGGGTTAACTGGCGTTAATACTCTCTGATTCCGGGTCGCGATCAGCCTGGCTAGAATGTATAGTAACAGAAGTAATGGATAATTTTACTAAGTAGAAATATGGAATTACATATAGATCCGGGATATTGTGATGAATATACATACTAATGCATCGAACATATATATTAGTAAAGGAATTTTCAACTGGCAGTGTATATTTTGGATACTTATGCATGGAGCATATTTACGGTTGCATTATTTCATAGTAAAAACGTGTTTGAATTTCGTTGCTGGTTAGGAGCCCATGATCTATCAAGAAGTTACAAATTTGAGTGACCGTTACAGATGCTACCTAATAATCATTGAACTCATTTTTGATTTTTAGGGCTCTATCCGCTGGTATGAAGTCGCCACTATTGGTGACCGTTCCCAACTCCCGTTTCCCTCAAGCCGAGCTGGTTTCCGCTCTCGGCGCCCTTGTTCCAGTCTACACCCCACTGAATGTTCGCGAGGAAACCACTGGCAAACACAAGTTCGAAAACTTCGGACTTCTATCGGTAAGCAATATAATCTTGACTCTAGTAGCTGTTATACTGTTATTTAGGCTGGTGCTCAAGACGACTCGTTTATTGGAATCGTCAATGCTATCGAGACCGCCTTCACTGTTACCAGGGATATCGGAGAGCAAGGACCAGAAAGAATGGCTCCTCCAAGAGTCGCGGATTATGTTAAGGTTTGTTTTGACCTGATACTCTACATATCACACGGAATTATGAAATAGCCAACGCGGTTTCTGCCCAGTGGACCAAAGTAACGCCGTTATCTGTTGATTTAATTTTATTTCATTGAATTGAAATTATTCAACGACTAAGTATTTTCTTGATTTGTTGCTTTTGAAAATAGCAGTATGATAAGCATATGAATGGTTTTTCAATTCTAATTTTTAGACCGCTTTTGCAAACGGAAGCGTGAAGGTTGTCGTCGAAGATGACCAGGATGTCATTCTCAAGGAGTATCCACTGATGCATGCCGTCAACAGATGTGCCAACACAGTTCCCGAGCACAGAGTTCGTTTTTAACCTAGTATATCTGAATATATCAAAATGTTTTAGGCTCGTCTCATTCGTCTGGAGTACGTCGGTGAAGGTGACATCCAAGACACCTTCTTCATGGTTGGAAAAGGAGTCACCCTGGATACTGGTATGTTTCAGTCAACTATAGTTTAGAGAATATTATTTTAAGGTGGCTGTGACCTGAAAGTCAATGGACATATGTTTGGTATGTGCCGCGACAAATATGGAAGTGCTATCGTCGCCGGATTCTTCAAAGCACTCGAAATTTTGAAGCCAAAGAATATTAAGGTATATTTGTTAAGCAAATAATGGTTCATTGTTGTTATAGGTCGTTGGCTACATGTGCATGGTCAGAAACAGCATCGGTGCTCGCGCCTACACTTGTGATGAAGTCATCACTGCTAGAAGTGGAAAGCGCATCCACATTTACAACACCGATGCTGAAGGCCGTATCACCATGCTCGACCCTCTTACAAGAGCCAGAGAAGAGGTAATTATTCGTTGTTGTGCAATAATAATTTCGTACTTATAGGCATTGAATGAGAAGAATCCTCATCTCATGACCTTGGCTACTCTAACCGGCCATGAGATTCTTTCTCACGGTTACTATGCTGCTATTATGGACAATGGACCAGCAAAGAAGAGTGGATGGGCCAGAAAGATCCAAGAAGTCGGAGACGAATATGGACAACCTATTGAGATTAGTCGTCTTCAACCTGAGGTATCATTTTGCTTACAATTATATTAATTTTCAAAATATTAGGACTACGCTTTCCATCTTGCTGAGTCTGAGCAAGCGGATCTTCGCCAAGGCAACACCAAGCCTTCCGTCCAGACGCTCAGAGGACATCAAACTCCAGGAGCCTTCTTGATTATGGTGCGTTTGTACTTGTGCTTTGCTTTGTTATCGTTCATGTTAGTTTATGATAATATGTGCTTTATAGGCCTCGCGTATCGATGAACATGGAACTGACAGTGCTCACCCCCTGAAGTTCTCTCATATCGATATGGGTGGGTGCTCTGGCGATCATCCTGAAGTCAGCTTCCCCAACCCTCTCTTAACTCTAGTATCTGGGTAAGTCCTAAGATTTAGTTTGTCAAATGTTATGTTTTCTTTAAAATCGTAACACCGTTAATTAATTTATTTCAGATTGGTTCTGCCCAAACTATGAAGAAGGAGCAGCGCCTGAAACGAAACAAATTATTTACCTGTGATCATTGTCTTCTATGCTGTATCTAGGTATTACTTTTCCCTTCATAATTTGTCGTGTATCATGACGAACTTTTCCTTCTCTTTTAATAACTGTGTATACAGGGTTTTCTCAATTGCTTCTCTCGGTTTACTGTTTTTCTTTTAGAATATTTCCTTGTACTTTTGTATTACATTTTGTGAATAAATATGCTTTAACTTTGTTTTATTTTGATTGGGTGAACGGCTGATTTGGTTTATATTGGGCTTGTTGCAGTGGAGCGATGGAATAACTTCTCTCTATGGTACGCTTCATAGTTCTCTTCTATTCTCGATGTATGGTATCTTGTTGGTTTCCTTCCGATTAGTTGGAGTATACTAATTTCACATGTATTACGTTCTGGTATCGTCATACGTATCCTTCACTAGTCTCCTGTCTTTTCCTTTTACAGTTTGGTCTGCTTGTTTTAAAGTGGCAATGAAGGAACCGGATCGATCGCTGCTGACTGCATTCCCCATTCACACCATTCGGATGATATACTTTACCAAAAGTTTTGTAACTTGTTCACATGGGTATCTTCATCGGTTTCTTATATCTATATAACGTACTTAAATGTTCAGCCTAATTTGCTGCTTTGTTTTGAACACAAGCTATCGTTTACCAATTGTTGGAATACGGCTAAGTAATAGGGAAGTTTATCAGTTTAACTATTGTAGAACAACTCCTCGCAGTATTTTATTTTCATCGGAGATTTGCTTTACCGTTCAGCTCACGATAGGTTATGAGATATTAGATTTTATTATATGCAAATATTCAGGTAGATGCTGTGCTATACATAACTGTTAAATACAACGAATGTGACTATTTGAAATATATAAGATCTTAATTGAACTTGTCATCTTAGATAATACTTGGCTGCTCATCAGGGGCCGGCCATGCTCCGAGAGTTTTATTGACGCTCCTCTCCGTCAATGCGACCTACTGCTAAATAGAACGCAAATCGCATGGCCCTCCATCCTTTACAAAATGAGCACGAGGTTTCCAAGGACGTATTGAATTTTACTTATATTGGATCTTCACAAGTTTATGCTGCAAGTAATTTTGTTTTTTTCATGATAATTGTGACATAGAGAATGTAATATCTATTTAACCATTATAATAAGTAGCGTATCAGAACATCAAAGCGCTGAGAAATAAGAAGCCTTTGCAGCTTCCATATAGTTTCAACATTTTTTGTGTTTAAAAACTATAATGTTCTCTGTTTTACAGATCATGATCCTTTCCAATTAAAATAATATAAATCCATAACGAAACATAAGTACACAACACCAGGAAGTTGCCGCAAAAAATAATACCTACTCGCGTCTGCTAATATTTCGTAACTTTCGAAACTCATGATCAAAACTCCGACTGTTTTCTTTAGTTAAGATGGCTGCAAGATGTTTGTTTGTTGAAATACTCTAACATATGACCGTCCCTATATTTTTAAACTCCTATTTCGTAATTTTATTCGAATTCCTTATTTAGTTTCTAAATAAGAAAGATAAGTGGTTAGTTTTGTTTGCGTTCAAAGTGCCTTGCTGGAGATTGGGGTGTTCTTATCAGCTGTCCTTCATTTAAACATATGGGTCTGGCACGTAGCTAACCGGGCCCGCCCTACTCTTGGTCAATGAACCCACCCGCAATCATTACTTGCCTTTTTATTGTATTTTAGTTTACTTTATTTTCCGGGTTTTTTCGGTTTAATTAAAATTATATCCGATCAAAAGCTCTTCTTATTTTCAAGAATATATACCGACATAGGGGTGGCTACTGCGTGAATCTTGTTAGCTTGGCTTCCTTCAAATATTAAAATGAACGGCATTTTGCTAGAAAAAAAGATAATTCATTGGGACAATTTATTTTTCGTTATATGTGGTGATTATAACCATTGATTATCTTTCAATCTATGCAGTAGAAGTGTTTCAGGCCAGCATAGCTGTACTGTTTACTAAGTTTTATTGCACTGAAAACGGACGCTAGGTAAATTGAAGCCGGATCTAGCATTTATTTATTTCTTTTCGGATCCGGAATTATGCAAATCGATATTTGCTTCCACACCTAAAAATAGTACTGTCCGTATCAAGGAAGCACGGAAGCAATGAGGTTAAATGACTGTTTTCTTATTTGAACCTATTTGAATTTGCTCTCTCCCTTTCTTTCCTGTAATCTTCAGTCTTTTCTTAAATTGAAAACGCCTAGAGAGATGATATTCGTGGCATTTCCGCTTAGTCGATGAACCCGAGTGTCCAAAAATAATCAACGCCACTGGAAAGGCCATTTCCCTACGTGAAAACCCATGGTTTCCGTTTATTTCTCAAATTTCTCGTTAGATTTAAGCTAAAAATAGGCTGGGCGGAACCTTGTGGACAATGGGAAAGATTTGACAAAAACAGTATTCAGAATAGATTCGCAGCTACATTTAGTTGATGGTGAATCATTATAGCATAGTATAGTCTGCTTCAAAAGTAAAGAGGCCCATGTCTGAAGAATCTTCTCTTCAGGAATGGGCCTCTTGTCGTTCAAAGTTTGCTAGATGCGCAAATTACTCATAAAAATACGCTGACAATACGGCCTCTATATTGAATAACACTATATCAATGACTACAGAAATTGTAAGATGACTATATGTTTGCATTACTGAAGCATTTTATTTCCGTTTTGAAGGTTATTATAGCTTGCAGAAATTTATGATAGTCGGTTGAAAACCATCAATATGAAAACTTTGTAATACATTCAGTGATCTTCTGATTCCTCATAACTTTTGTAATGTTATTTCAATTTCACCTTTTTCATATAATATTGATAGCCTCATCTTTCTCTTATTTAGGATGGATAGCAGATCCCTGGAGCATGGCTTGGCTCAGAAACTGATGGGTTTGGAGAACGCTGCTGCGTGCATCTCATCAGCAAAGTCAACTCTTAGGTCGAATGCAGAATCGGTATGCCTACATCCATTCCAATATAAGTAACTCAAAAAGCTACATTAAAAAATTGTTAATTTTTTAGGGCAATGTCCCAGTTTGGTATTAAAGTAACTGAAATGTTCAGTCATTGAAATCGGTTGTTACATTTCAGAAAACTTAAAATCTGTCCCGAAAACCTATAACACTTGAGTGGCAACATATTTGGAAGATTTGCACTACTGGGTAACTAATATTATCTTCAGATCCGCAAGGAGATTTCGGATTGTGTTTCGGAGCAGATGAACTTGATCCGGGCAAGGGAACAGGAACTCCTTGCCCAGGTTGACTGGAACATTGCCAAGAAGGATGTACAGATCTCCGAGAAGCAACATCAGATTCATAAGGCTATTGGTAGGTCAAAAAAAAACTCTACGAAAAAAGAACCGGCTTCAGCTTTTTGGTGCTGAGTTTTTTAAACTTTCCTAACATTCCAGATATTTCAAGCGCGTTATTTAGGCGCCTGTCAACATGCCATTGAAACACTCCGAAGTGACTGCGAACATACCGATCATGCTGCATCTGTTCTCAATAAGTACGTCGTATTAATCGTAAACTGGTTTTATTCGACCCAGGTTCTACTGGCATCCCAGATGTCATCAGATGGACTTTGACTTGGTTTGGGCCGGTTTTGAATACTTTAAACCAATAGTTAAATTATGAACCCACTAGACTGATTAGCAGAAAAGATTAGGATATTGGTTTTAGCTTGTATAACATTTTTTTATTCTGTGGACAAGTGCAAACTATAGTTTTAAAATTATAGCTATTTTCACAAATTCCTGTTGATTACAGGCTTGGACATATAGATACCTCGACTAGAGACTGCGGTCGCATTGTTTTCGAAAAGGATTCTCTTGGCTTAAGAAGCCAAATATTCAAGTTCGGAGCTGTTAAGAACGTCAACGGAGAGAATAAAAGCTCTCTTAAGGTGAATACTAATTAGACGTTTAGTGTAAACTTTCTACCGAAGTCATGATGTGGCATAACTTGGGACCGACGGACCGCATTGTCGAACGGTTGTCGGTCCCTAGGCATAACTCCTTTAAACTGTAGTTTCTATGCATGTCATACATGTTACATTTCACCTTCTGAAATATCCCCACTCTTGCAAAGTTTTATTTCCTTATATTCATGAGTGCTAACAATGTTATAATAAAACTTAACAGTAAACATAGGTTACTAATTATTATGAAACTAAATTGGTTATACAACAACAACAATGTCAATAATATTATCCACTTAACCGGCAGGTTAGCAAGACCATCCTTATAACATGTTTCAGTCCGGTGAGAGTCTTCCTTTTGAATCTGAGGATTATGATGATGACCTTGGCATGAGCCATAAATCCATAGAATTCGCTATTAGATATCCAACTACACCAACTACACCAACCATACCAAACCACTCTGATACTGTAAGTTTTTTTTATATAAAGGAGACATCCTAGCAACTAAAAACATATATTTGGTTCTCTTCTAGTTAATGCTGCAACATTTCATTAAACAATACTCTCTGGCAAAAGCTAGCTTTCCAGCACAGAATCTGTAAAGTGAGAATGTTATAAAAAATGAATATACGTTTTAAGAAAATACTTTTTATATTGTACCGCTGTAGCATATTTCTATGAACTTTATAACTGTTGCTGAGTTCTGACATATAGAATAAACGGGAAACTTGTTTTCTTCAATACAAAAATACCATTTTTTTTGTTTTAGGACTCGTTAAGTTATTTCCTCCTATGTAATTTTCCATACCATTAATAAGCTGTGTCCGTTATTAATTCGTACTATTGACCTTCATTCCACATTTCCTATCTGATTATGTCTACTAATTTAGTTTCATATCTTTCTATTTGAACTTGGCCGTCACTTTTTTCAAATTTGCCAACAAATTGTGGTCTGATTAGTAAAGAAATTGATTAGTTTTGGAACTACACCTGACCGATAACGGCCAAATTCTTATCTAGCTTAAATTTAAAACTACAAGGACAGAATTGAAAAAAGATTAAAATGTTGAAAATGGGACACCAGAGTGGGGGGTTGTTGAATTTGTAAAACAATTATAAAAATGCTGTGTTTTAGGTAAAACGTTGGTTGTCAAAACTTCCATCTGGGACTGGAGCACTTGATGCGGATTTGTCTACACTCCTGGCTGAATTTGAAGTGATTAAGGTAAGAACTTAGTGAGAATAGTTTATTTATGATATTGATATATAGTAGAGTCTTTTTTTGTTTTCTTCAATTCGACAATCAATTTTCCTTTAAACTTAAGTTTTTAGGCTGCCGAGCCCACCAAAGAGTCTGCAATAGAAGCGGACGATGTTTCTTCCGACGCCGCTTCGTTCGACGTTATCTCTCAGATATCTGCAGACTCGAATTGTACAATGAGACCAGCCATATTTAGCAAAGAATTCATGCAGGTCCCGTACGATTTTACAGAACTCCTAGTGAGCTACAAATTATATTATTAACATAAATAGAAATAATATATAGTTCATTTCATAACCTAGACTGCACGCGTTGTGAGCAGTAATCCACTGGTGGTGTGAAATGTTGCCTTCTAATGTTCTATCACTGGAAAGCAATTCCCAGAAAATTTAAAGGCAACAATTTCACACCACCGGGTGAGTACTACTCACAAGTGCGTGCAATCTATCTTTTTAAACAGACTATAAGTTCTTTTAATATTGCGTTTATTACAAATATTGTCTGTTGAAACATTTCTATAACAAACCAAAGAACTTTTCAAACCAAAATACATAAAGAACTCAGAAACTTTTAAACGTTCTCTATTTTCAGACTCTTCAAAGACCTTTGTGCGAATGGCTGTTAGGTTCAGTCTCACTATCCAATGAATCAAATCCAAAAGAAGAAAAAGACACTAGGAACATGAAGAGAAGACACAGTTTTGACTCGCCTGTTTGGTAGGTTTATTTAACAAATAGTAATATATTAACGGCATGCTTTATGGGATTCCTTTCTAAATTCATATTTTTTGACACGGCAGAGTAACGAGTGGACAATGAAAAAACTTTATATAATAGAAAAGTTACAAGTTTAATTAATATTCTATATTTTCTCAAGGAAAACAACACTTTCTTATCTTCAATAAACACTGTTACAACTAAACAAGCTGATGTTTCTTTAAAATAACTGAATTGACCGGGGTCTACTTTGCTTTCTTTTAAGCTGAACTGTAATATTACTTAACTTTTTGAAAGCCTTTATTTTTAGTGCTAAGCGCTACGAGTTTGAGACAGTAATGCGTGGAGTTTGTGAGTCCGGCAGTGCCGACTGGTGTTTATCTCAGAAAGAATCGGAAGCATCTGAAGTAGAAGGAACAATTACTGTAATACCACAACCATCTACATCAACTGAACAAGAGACATTACCACCTAGAGTAAGTTAGGCATATTACTAGGTCAAGGATGGAGTTTTGGCGGGCGGGCAGAAGATTTCAAACACCAACCCCATGGCACCCCAAGGCAGAAGGTTCGTGAAACCCCATGGACTACATAACAATTACTTGAAAGCGAAGATCTAGTTAGTTATTGTATTGTTTGTTTGAAGTCAGAAATCATCTATTTATTTAAAGTTGACTAAGAAAGGCTTCATAATAAGGTAGAATATACACAATGGGAAACAATTTTGATTTATATTAAATTACTAACAATAAAAGGAAGTTTCAATTAAATCAAAGTTAGCAACTTTGGTTAGGAAAGTATGAAAATACGAATCCGAAATGTTTCATCTAATATTAAGTTTACTTCTACGAATGGAATGTAATAGACCATGGCCATTCACTTGTCTTCAAAATATAATTATTGAATTCAAATTTTAAATATATTCTTTCAGGCCAATAACACTGTTGCTCCCGCAGTTCAAGTAGATGAGAAGAAGTTTGTTGATAAATTAAATCTTCTATTCCGCGATGGACAGAAAATGACATCAAACAATATAGAACAGTGGAGAGTGAGTATTTATTACTTAAACTAAAGAGTTTTGTCGGTTTTCGAGAATTAGTTTAGGTCTCTCAACCACTTAGACCATAAGATAGCGAGCAAAGTTGATAAATCCAGGGCAGCCCAAGCCACTTTGGCAACCCTGTGTTATTTAAATTAGTCAAAACGAATAACCAATGCATCAACGGTTTCATATAATCAGTAGTTTTTTTATTACTGAATACTAAATTTTCAAATAAGTATTATTGTGCTTCTTTGAGTTTGAAGTAATCCACATGATGTCTACCCGGAACGATTCATAAGTCTATCTCAAGACCTAGGCTTCCAGCGCGGTATCACAAGTGGGGCGCAGTGTTATAAAAACGTCGAATGCACCACGTCGAACGGTTTTACATTCTTTTTATATAACCGCTTGTGATACCGCGCTGGAAACCTAGGTCTTGAGATAATTGAGGTAATCGAATACTATATGTAAAAGAAGATCGTTGGTACCTGCTAAGTTATGGATTGGTACTGAAGTATTTGGGTTTATTTTATCTTAAACATGTTTTCTTCAACTTTGATAGACCGGTTTAGGAAAGCCAATAGCCGAAATCCGTTATACTTGTCTTGTTCCTAGTATCGGATTTAGTTTAGAACGATTTTTTCGAGATGTTTGGTTCAATATGAAAGAGTCTTCCCATACTAGACCTTAAGAATTAACTATTAGTTCAAGTAACAGAAAAAGTTCTCTTATTAAACCTTTAGCATTAAAGATTGTTGTTGTAGTTAACGAGAAGAAGTTTGTCGAAAAATGAACCTTTACAGTAGTTGTAGTAGATGTAGTTTTTTTTTCCGTATTACAGAATAGAAATGTTTCAAATAAGTATTAAAGTGCTTCCTGGAAATTGAAGTTAATTTGAAGATCATAATGTCTACTATTAAAGACAAAACAATATGTTTAAAGATACACAATGTTTAGTTTAGAAGCAGAATGAAACCCTGTATAGACCCTTTTTGTACAGAATTAAACAGTCCCATTTATAGTCTTTCTAGATAACATGATTCTACCATTTTAACTGGTCATCTCATAAATATAATCAATAAAATGTTGTCATTCAAATGTTAATATATTTATCTGCTCAGACCATCCAGCGGGCCCAGGCTCATGTTGGATGGCATGCATCGGCTAGTGTTTACTCTGTGTACAGTTATAGTTGATCATAACGAATTGCATGAAACAGAAACATTTGAAATTCATACTCGTTCTAATGGAGTAACTATGAACGTCTCTTAGGTGGATGGTATCTGATTAAATGCAACCAGAAAAGGGTTAAGAATTTCAAAGGCCAGACCGGCCTTGAACGGTGTCAAGTCGAGCTTTGACCGGTGTTTACAAAACCAAATTTAATTTTGGAACTTTTTTTTTGGAAGCCTATTTCGTTCCACTAGAAAAGATTCCATTCCTTTAATCTCCCAATTACAGTACACGTTGCAAACGTTGCAATATACAGTACACGTTGCAAACGATTCATCCGTCGACTATAGCTCAAATGTTTTGAATACGTTGAAATGTTCTGTAAATAGTATTGACTAGTCCGTCCGATGCCATTATAGCAATTTTAATGTAGAAAGATATGTTAAAAATCTTATCTGATTATTGGATATAATTTTCATTAGCATCATTTTATTACAAAAATCTATACATCATAGTTACGTTTCAATTTTAGGTGTTATCGGTTCACAAAAAGTATGCTACTCCTTATTTCCATATAGGAGCTGATGAAGTTTATCAGGTGACTCGATTTCAAGGAAGATCTTCAAAAAAGTTCTGACAATTTGTCCACATTCATAATTTCCAAAGAATTTTCATTGTATTTAGCAGGTAAATTTGAGAATATAAATTAACATAAAATTAGATTACTTAAATTATATTACCCTAACTGTGAGAGAAATGTATAGATTTTTATGCAAACTTTAAATAACACATACAATATATTAAATTTAGTTAACAACTTTTGTTAGGAAAGTATGAAAATACAAATCCGAAATGTTTCATCTAAAATTAAGTTTACTTCTACGAATGAAATGTAATCCACGGTCTTCCATGGAACGGTTTTAGTTTATTTTTGACAACGGATCGGTTCGTTGGTTGTTATTTCCTTCGGTTGCAGTGTTATTTCGATTAGTCAAAGGAATAATCAATGCATGAATAGTTTCATATAATCAGTAGTTTTTTGTATTACTGAATAGAGATGTTTTAAATAATTATTAACGCCCTTCTTCGAGTTTGAAGTAACCTACAGGATGCAAACCAGGACCGAATCATAATCTCTACAGTATACTATCAAAGAGAAGTTCATAAACACATCCTTATCAAATGAATCAAAACACATTTATAAATATTATATCTTCAGGCTCTTCTCAGCAAGATGCACACGTCGCAAGATTGGTTAGCCAAGTAACCTGTACTCTCACAAGCCCATTTCCCCCTGTTTAGACCATTTTCGTATAGAATTAAACAGTCCAATTTCTAGTCTTTCTAGCCAACATGATTCTACCATTGTAATTGGTCATCGCATAAATTTATTCAATAAAACGTTGTCATACGAGTTTTGCTAATGGTTAAAAAGACTATAAACATTTACTAAATCATACGATCAAACTGATTGTTTAACCTTCTAGGTCATATTACACAACAACTTGAAACATTCTAAATGCTTTTGTAAATGATAAATTCTGCAATGTTGAGAACTTAACCTAGAACAATTTAATAAAAGGGTATCGAACAGACAATTTAACAATAACCGTAATGATGAAAAGGCATTATTGTTTATTGTCTTACTTGTTAGTTTATACTGATCTATCGTTTTTTTCCCATCCTCCTTTCTCCATTCAGTTTATGGCAATTCATTCCAGATGAGTGATAAACATGGTTTTTTTAAGATTTTTACCAATTCTAAACTGAGGTTTACCTTAATTATTTAATAAGTATTCATATTGTTTTCTTTATATGTAGCTTATTCCCCATATTTTAGTTGAATCTAGTGTTTTAGTAGATTTCCCAGGACACTTTCAACGTATTTGATTTTCTCATTTTTTCATTCAACAGTGCCTACTGGTGTTTATCTCAGAAAGAATCGGAAGCATATGAAGTAGAAGGAACAATTACTGTAATACCACAACCATCTACATCAACTCAACAAGAGATATTACCACCTAGAGTAAGTTAGGCAAATGAATAGGTTAAGGATGGAGTATTAGCGAACGGGGCCGAAGATTTCAAACATCGGTCCGTGAAACCCCACGGAGTAGGTAACAATTACTTTAAAGCCAAGATCTACCAATAACATCGTTGCCTCCGCAGTTCAAGTAGATGAGAAGAAGTTTGTTGATAAATTAAATCTTCTATTCCGCGATATGACATTCTCTAATAATAATGGACAGAAAATGACATTAAACAATGTAGAACAGTGGAGAGTGAGTATTTATTGCTTAAACTAAAGAGTTTTGTGGGTTTTAAAATTTTTTCGACAACGGATCGGTTTGTTGGGTGTTATTTTCTTCGGTTGCAGTGTTATTTCAATCAGTAAAAACGAATAATCAATGCATGAATGGTTTTGTGCGGGTCATTCTGACCCTGCAAATATTATTTCCCGCGCTCCACACCGTGACCGCAACACGACCGCTACGCGTACCTCGATGATGACAAGAGATGACAATTCAATGCCAGTCTCAACATCACAGTGCTGGGCTCCGCCCGCAAGTGATCTTTTGTTCTGTCGCTATTTATTGTTCAACCCTCTGCTGTCAAGCACGGGTTGTGTTTATTTGCCCCATTTTTTTGTATGTTCATTTCTCCCTTTGTAGTAAATACCTTCTTTTTATCGAGTCGTCTTAACTGCCTAGGGAAAATTATCATCGAGTAAGGGTTTTGGTTAGATTGGTATGGTGCACTAGCACGTATGGTAAACTTCTAGTAAGGTTTCTTGTAAGTTCGTGGCATCTGCTCATTAGGTATCGCGCTATTAGTTTGAGACTTGACCCGTGTGAGCTTCGCCACTGTAATCATAAGCTAGGTGCTTTCGTCTCTGGTTTGTAACTAACTGTTCTTATCTTTTAGAGTTTGTCTTGGGCAGGGATAAATTCCAACAGGTTTCACATAATCAATAGTATTACTGAATAGAGATGTTTCAAACATGCTTTAACGTGCTTCTCAAGTTTGAAGTAATCCGCAGTATTCACACCCGGGACGATTCACAATCTCTACAGTATACTATCAACAGAAGTTCCTAAACACATCCATCAAATAAATCAGAAAACATTATAAATGTTGTTTGTATCTTCAGGCTCTTCTCAGTAAGATGCACTCTTCGCAAGATTGGTTGGCCAAGTAACCTGTACTTTTATTCCTAAAGCCTAAAGTACTCCTTTAGCCCATACCCCCCGTATAGAACATTTTTATATAGAATTAGACAGTCCCATTTCTAGTCTTTCTAGCTAACATGATTCTACCATTGTAATTGGTCATCTCATAAATTTATTCAATAAAACGTTGTCATTCGAGTTTTGCTAATGGTTAAAAAGACTATAAACATTTACTAAATCATACGATCAAACTGATTGTTTAACCCTCTAGGTCATATTACACAACAACTTGAAACATTCTAAATGCTTTTGTAAATGATAAATTCTGCAATGTTGAGAACTTAACCTAGAACAATTTAATAAAAGGGTATCGAACAGACAATTTAACAATAACCGTAATGATGAAAAGGCATTATTGTTTATTGTCTTATTTGTTAGTTTATACTGATCTATCGTTTTTTCGCATCCTCCTTTCTCCATTCAGTTTATAACAATTCATTCCAGATGAGTGATAAACATGGTTCTCATGGTTCTTTTAAGATATTAACAATTCTAAACGGAGATTAACCTTATTTCTTTAATAAGTTTTCATATTGTTTTCTTTATATGTAGTGTATTCCCCATATTTTAGTTGAATATAAATCCGCCTGCCGACTTTACAGAGAGACCTGCATCTGTCTTCTCAATTGTATGGTTACCAACTCCTAAAATAAAGCTATTAGTAAAACAGTTTTCTGGGAAATCGTCGAGATTTTTAGAACAAAAAACTTCATAGTTTAGATATATCTCAATCTATCAATGTTTTGAAAGTTTAATGAGCAAACAGTACCGTTTAACACTAATAATGATATGCTTTGGTTGATATCTTGTTATTTTATTATTATAGAATGTTCTTCGTGGCAAATTAAACCCTACTAAAGCCGAATAGATGTGAATCATGATCATAGTCAAGTTAAAAAGTAAAGAAACCGTGTTAAACATTCTAGGCTCGATAAACAGATCTTAAAACTTTTCCCTTTAAAGTTTGCAAAATACGCAGAAGACACGGACTCTTTACTCTTTAATAAGAATAAGTACGTGTACTTATTATCTAATATATATATATATATATATATTAAGAATATCTAAGTACTTACCAACATCTACTTCTTCGTCTTCTTCTGATTCCTTATCAGCTACCATTTGTACCTTTATATGAGGAATTGTTCCATTTGCATCAGGATTGAGCGAGGCGACCAAGGTAGCTAAAATAAACACGTTAGCAAAGGTGGCAATGGGCTGGCCCGTGATTACGTTTTTCTGCCTGGGCGGTCCCCTTAAATTCTTACCCCTGCACGCTAGTAATATAGTCATTGAGTATGATTTTGAATTCAAGAAAATTTAAAGCATATGCTATTTTTAACGATTTTCAACAATATAAGTGTTACAAATTGTTTTTTGAATGAAATAATGAACTCAATCAACAAATTGCGGGTGTTGGATAAATCATTGTTTCTTGACTAAACATATGTGTCATAATTTTCCACCAACATTGTTTATCTATCGTTTCCAAAAACAGGTGATTCGATTTTTCGGGAGTATGTAAGCAACCGATTTTCATGTTATGAATTACTGAACTAATAGGGAAATAATTACAATTAATTTCTTTTAAATTATTGGGAATGATGAATGAAAACACAAGGTGTGCACAAGATTACTTCTCCAAATCGTTCAAATATATAGCTAAGTTAGTAACATTTCATATCCATAAACAGTTTAATACAAACCCACCATCTCTTGTATGTATATTCCTTGTAATACTGCTTGCGTTTTCCGTTTTCTCCACTACGTCTAGTGATTCTATAATAACTTCATCTCCTTTACGTTCCACTGAAAACTTTAGCAGATTTTTGCATTTGGCCTGCTCGAAAAATGCCTACATGGTAAAAAGTTTTTGTTTTACTAGTTAGGATCCTTTTTAATAATTAAAGTTTTACTTGAAAAAAGTTGTTGTGAAGTTCAATAACATAAAGGTAAACAACGTTATGGAATTACAACTTTATACCTTAATCTGACAAGTCCGGCACCATTTTCGCCTAACAGTAAGTTACAGTAGTAGCAGCAATGTGCGAAAGCCCATTTTACAGAAGTGAGGACTTTTTTTGGTAAGCAGAATGTTCAATTTAACTAGTAATATAAATTGGATACTTCATTTTCTAGAGTGTGGCAAATATTATGCATTCTAGACATCGCTGATCGTAAAGAAAATTTGAAATCTGAAAACCCATAATATCAAAGGACCAACCTATAAATTTCTGGTTAATGTTCTGATCCTTGCTGACATCGAAGATTCGGTTGACAAGAATCTTGAAGTCTGTTGAGTTAGCTGCATATGTTCCTGAAAAACTAAATAAGTATCAAGTAGAAACCATTCTGAGCAAGTACCCTGAGCACACATGTTAGCTTGAAACTTGTCTATTCATTAGCTTCCTTGATTTATTATAGACAATCGTACAATCAATGAGTAAAGAGTAGAATATCAGATATATAAGTACAAATACAAAGATTTAACTTATCTTACAACTGCCGAAATATCCGTGACAATAGCGTTTTCAGTTGGGTATTGAAACGAACCGCATACGTTCTGTTTCACATTCAGATTAAAAGTAACACTATTTTCCGAAACTTTAGCTAGGGTTGGGAAAGGGCCCACCCACTCACCCCCTAGCTTTAACAAACTGTATAAATCCTCAGACAACCAATTCTTACATATAAAAACTTTGTCTCTACAATATCTACTTACCACAAATAACAGTCAAAGCAGTAAATATAATATAACAAGATAGTCTCGCGGACATGCTGATAGCTGACTGTTAGTGTGAATAAACGAGTGAATGAGCGGAAGTGGTGTTTATAAAATAAAATTATTAGGAGATTTAGATTAAATCCAACGAGTGTTGGCAAATTACACTGGTTATATTAAGTGCGCGCGGTGACCAAATGGTCTACAACGGTTCTCATTCTCGAAAGTGCATGAATAGTTGAATTATCGCCTCAGAAGAGAGGATATTGTAGTTGAACTGTTCAAAATCTAGTGAACTGATTGGTATTTGAGTTCTATCCGGCAAAAAATTGTAGCAAATCGCTAACAGACCGCCAGTTATTTGATGTTGTCATATAAATGATTATTCTGTATTACCAATTAGGGCCAGGAGCCCGGTTCTCAATTTTGGAGTAATTCCGGTAGTGTTAGATTACAATAGTCTATGGAGAACCAGTGACGACTGTGATAAGGTAATGCGGTATTGATATATTTCGAATATTTTTAAAAAACATAACTTTGTTGTTACTAAAATATTGAAATAGGGTAGACGAACCACGTTTAATTCAAGTTAAATTTCTTTTAATTGTGTCCCTATATTTGGGTAACAGCAACATTTTCATCCTGCGCGATGATATCGGAATAAAAAGTATTCAATTAGTTTATTTTACTTGAAAGAGCAGAAGTTTGTAGTAAGTGGAAGCTATAGGAACCTGAGCCAAAATGAACCAAACGAATGGGAGCGTGAATCTTTAAACCCAGATATCTCGAATGCAAAAAATTTTGGATATATATATATATACTTCCCTAGAACTTTTTGATAAACGGAAATTTCTCTTTCTTTTGTGACACTATATCAAAAACCGTGTCACAGTCTCTTTAAGGCTATCAGTTGTAAACACTAGGTTTCCAGGGCCATAGCCTGTGGGAGCGGCGGCTTTATCTAAAAATGAATCGACGATTGGTGGATTGACAATCTTTTTGCAAAATTACATTAATTTTCATTTAACCCCGCCTCTTTACAGGATGTTGCGTCAGAAATTCGCTCTTCATGAGCCTATTTAATCTATGGATTTGGGCTATAGTATAAAGATAGATTATCAATATCTCAACTACTTCAGCATTATGGATAACTAATGTTGGAATAGAAGAGTCAACAAATAAACAAAAACATTCTCTAAATCATATTAACAAATATTTGCCGTTGGCAAGTTCACCGTCGATCACCTGTATTGGCGTACTTAGAAGGTCAATATAATAAATAACTTACTAATGTTATTATATTTGTAATTTATTAGTATATTATTGTGTGTTTACCGCTAAATTGGACGAATTATTGTTTTAACCTTGATTTCAAGGATAACTCTGCTTTCCAACAATGTTAAAGTTATATGAATATCTTTAGGTGATGAATTTCGACCTTCTTCCTACAGAAATCATCGTAAAGATAGCCAAATCTTGTGAAAATGAGACCAATGAATGCTTGAAACGAACGAACAAGAGAACTTGTTCTATTTTAACAAGAGCTGCACTACCACCACCCTTTCTAAGGGAATTATCAATGTAGGTTTGTTTTATAGCTAAATACCTTTCCTCCATGGCATTGTTTTATCTGGGTCAATATTATTTCTCCTTATAAAATCGCCGTATAAATTTCGATCGATACTTATTTTGACAACTTTATTAAGAGCATTTATTAATTGTTCAATCGGGCCAGCCCCGCGGACATGCAATCTAGATGGGTTCCGCCCGCCGCTTTAGCTACAAATCTTGAGAACCCTAAACCGACTCATTAAGTATAACATTTATTAAAGTCTTGTTCAAAAGTTAGCTTACTTTTTTTATATTCACGAAACTGTAGACGAAATTCATTGTTGGCTGTGAATAATCAGAATAATATAGAATGAATTAGGCCAGAGTCAGTTCGCAATAACTAATTCTGTAACTAACCTCCGGGACTCATCTGGGCCATTCGTTACAGTTTTTTATTTCAAAATCATATCCTCTGGTTGATTTATTTTACAGTTAAAAGTTTTGATTTCAGCGAGAGGGACGCCTTTATTCTCACTGTGAGTAATGGATCCCTTGTAAGGGTACCAACTTTTGATCGAGGCAGTGACGACGGGCCTATTTTGAAATATCTACAAGATAACAAAGTAAGATAACTCTCAAGAAATAGCTTGAAAAGACAACCAAGTTTTCAAAGGAAACACATGGTTTGACATAGATTTGTAAAAAAAGTGTTTCATTGAAAGTTATCTAGTTATAGAAATTTATCCGCTCTTGCAATGGAATCGGTCTAACAAATTATTTTCTTATAAGCATTACACTATATTATTAAACTCACAATGTGCAGGTTATTATAAATCTTTAGATCGAAGCAATAACTAAGCTTGTCGTCTATCCTGGATTCTTCATATCAAGTTGCTTCAGTTCAATTATCAGATCCTTTGAACCAACATTCAATACTATTAACCCCGTTAAGTAAGAAATAATATTATTGACCTTAAGTAATAACATATTTTAGAACCATCGACAAATTTGAGCATCATGGTTTTCCAAACAGACACTTTGAAGATGTGGTGAAATTTCATGAATATACAGCAGATGTACTAGAGTTGTACAAAGTGAAGAGTGTCTCATTTAGGAATTATAGATATTGTATTTTATATGATGAGGTAGGAACATATTTATGATACAGGTAGTGTCATTGGTCATCTGGGAATTAGGACAGATGGGTAGGCCCGTTTCCCAAATTTTCGGCTGCGGGCCGGGACCGCCCGCGAAATTCCCAGTCCGAATAAGGCTTTAGCAAAAAACAGAGGATCTATTGGATCGTTCTAAACAAAAAACAGAGTATCTATTGGATCTAAGTTATTTAAAAATATTGCTATTGAACAAAGGAAAACTTTAAGATACGTAGTATTCTGAATCAAATTCATATAGGAAAGTGTTTCTTGGCGCGCTTATGCTAAACAAAATAGTAAAATAACAACCAAAGAAAAGTTTTTAAGAGAAGATAGCTAATTCATTCAGTTTATCAGCACAATTCCCGTACATGTGGACATCGAGGTTCACGATGATCAATTTAACAGACGCGACTGGTCTGGTGGTTTCCCATATGAATTGTTTATTGATGAACTAACGGATGAGACACTGAAGGGTCTTCTACAAAACAGAAGAAAGATATTCAAGTTTTCTGGATATTCTCCAGAGTTCACTTCACCCATGTTGGCTGAGACAATTGAGGTATAGTCTATAACAAACAAAAGACCACAGAGCGCGGTGGAATACGTAGGCTTCCGCCATTGCGTATTTGTCTTTTTCAGAACACGATACAAATAAAACTAGTACAATAATATGTTTGTCATAACAAACACAAAATTGCTCATCGTACCATATAACCGAACTTTGATTTTGCCACAGAACGAGCGATTTTTGAAGATATTTTTTGTTATGGACTATATGAATGGGTAATAGTCAAGTAGCAGCTCATCTGACCATGCCGGTTTGAGTTATAAAAGAGTTAATTTCCCAACTGAGTTATAAAAGACTTTTCACTGTTCAAAACCGCTCAAAAGTTTCTACAGCTATGGCTTTTGTGAAATTTTTTCAGAAATGGAACCAAAGTCTTTCCAGTTTCAAATAACGTCGCAATTTTGATTTAGAAAATTTGAATTACTGCAAAATTTGACTGAAATGTCCTGAGAACCTCCGAATCATGTATTTTAGACGGCTCTACTAAACAATTGGGATGTTGATTGGGAACTTGGTTTTATTCGTTGGCCTCAACCAAGAGACTTTAAAAAACTAGAAAATATATCTGGTCTAAGTCTTGACTGGGAACAGAATTACTCTAAATGTAGAAGATATATTAATTATAAGGTAAGATAATAATATTTTTATTTTTCCGAAAGAAAAGTAAGATCACAGTATTACTATTTTTTTAAACTTTTAAAGATCCCACATTCAGATATAACTTTATTTAAACCTTCGAGAATAGCTACAGTGTATATTAAAATGCTGTGATGTGCATTATCATAATGTTAACATATTGCTTACAAAATTTAACAACTCTTTTATTATTCTAATCTTACCTAAGTTTTTACCAAGATGACCGTAAAAGTTAGAAACGTTTTGGATGTGAAATGTTTCAAACTATTTAATTGATCCAATTTCTATTTTGTGTAATAGTATAATTTGTATTAGTTTGTTAAAACTTAACTTATATGAATGGCAATGAATAAGGTTTCAGTTATTAATTATAAAGTATCATTTCAGTTAAGCAAAGGACGTGCCACAGTACGATTCGCTTCAACGGTTAACCTACTTGGCTGAAGATGTTTGAAAATTTGTGATTTTAAAGAAGAACCGAAACCATCAAAACATATCGTAAACGAAATCATTTTAAAACCCTTAAAGACATGAAGTTTAATAAACCTGTAAGTTTTTGATCGATTTCGTCCATTGTATGTTTCAAAACCTAAACTGTGCAGAATTCTGCACTCTTCGAGCTTTCATTGCATGTATTTCTTGTATTCTTGTTAGTCTCGCTTTATTGATGTAAGCCTAATTATTGGTAAAAACCTTTTTCCGTTGCAATAAAGCCTACATCGTGCGGTTTCGTTAGTCGTATTCGATTTATTCCATAGGTACGCTCCCTATGGTTATGATCTATTATTATTCCTATATGACTATTCTGTGAGTAGCACCTCGCAGTCTAGTTCAAATTGCTAACTGAGAAAATAAAACTAAGAAACCAAGATATTCTTGATAAAATACAAATATGGCAATTGGCGGCATATGTATATGGTTAGTATGGTGGACAAATCTTTCAAAAAAGTAATTGCGAAACAGAAAAACCAGGAGGTTTTATAACTATCTTTTGTTTAAGCGAAATTGGATTATATCTATTTCCTCACCGTATTAAGGACATGTAACAACTAAGACTGTAACTTTTCTGTAAGCATTCTTGCATGGAACATTCCAGAATGAATGTCATTAACCCTGTTTTGAAGAAATCTACTATTACTGTAATGCGAGTGATTCAGGCCAGTAAATAATTTAGAATGGAATATTTTAAAGGTCCTACGACGTAACTACAATGTTTCGTGAGCCTAGTCAAAGTTAAAGGAATATAAATTTTGCTGCGAAACGATGCCAATCTGTCAAATAAACTTTAGTCCTTTAAAAGAAGTAAATGTCCAACGCAGTATGGGGGAGCAGTTGTGTAATGTAATAGGTGGATTCGAAGTCTTTTCTCCAAAAGTACATTCATTTACGATCAATACCACTGCTCTTTAGAATACTGTATTGATAACCTATCCCTGATTGTTCGCCATCATTTATTTGTGGTATTCACTTATACCCGTTTCGTGCACCCGAATACTGAATGTTAGAAAGGAGCCGTCTCTGCTCGGAAGATTCCGAAATAAATGGCCGAAGCCCTGCGCCGAAGAAATCTACTATTGTTATGATACGAGTGATACAGGAAATAAAATACTATTTAAAAAATATACTATTCACTTATGTCGTAATAAACCTATGTAGCTAAGCTTATCCGACCCTTTCTTTGCTTCTTATAACGTAATAAACAGGAATAATAATCGTAGTCAGTCACTTCGGTGAATATTCATAGTTACTCATGATTTCCCCAACAATGCGCCAGAGTGACGGGCAATGCGCGGTACTTGTTCGTCAAGGTTTTGTCATTTAATATAGAAGAGCCGGGAAAACCACTGATATTTTAACTAGGGGCGCCCGTTTCGACTTTAAAAGATATAGTAACTTTATTGTTATATAAAATTAGAATTATTTATTCCATAAACGTTTAGCTGATCAGTTTTCGTTGTATTGACGAGCACTCGGAACTATTTCGTATAGGGCCAGTGACCGTAGAAAGGCCCCGGTGGACACAGGAGTAGCCAAAAACTGACACAAGAGGCGAAACGAAGTTTTTCCAACAAAAAAACTTTAGTATATTTCATATATTGTGCACCCTAGATATAACAAATCGTTTTCTACTCTTTTGCATAAAAAATAAACTTCCTCTGTTTTTACATTACACATCCAAGACAGTTCGGTGTTTGTTTATTTTTTTTTCAACAACTCTTTGTTTGTGAACAAAGTGTAATCACGGATGAATCTTTTTCGGAAGAAACCGGTTCACCCCAGCGATGTGCGTAACTCTATTCTTAATCTCAAGTTCTTCTTGACCACTGGTCGGACAGCGAGCAACCATGTAGTTTCTCACTTTTTCATTTCTATGAAGTAAAATAAAGTATATATATATATTCGATCCACTTATCACAAATTTGCTTTCTTTTTTAACGTAGTCCATGCTCTGTGGCCAATTTTTGAACCACTGCGAACGGCGGAAGTCAATGTTGATGAGCTGAGCCGGTCTTACGTTCTTCAATTAGCTCATAACGATGATTATTGCAACCAAGCGTTGCACTAAACAGTTTTCATTTGAACTCCCGAAAGTTGGTTGCTGGTAATGTTTCTTTCTATTTGTTATGTTAATTTATACTTTACTACAACCTATGACTTCTATTAAATTTTAGCGTTTATTAAAAACTTCTTTTAAAAGTGTTTATTTTCCTGTATCACTCGTATCACAATAATAATAGATTTATTCGAGGCACAGCTTCGGCCATTCATTCCGGAATCTTCAGAGCAGAGACGGCTCCTTTCTATCATACAATCTTCGGGGGCACGAAACTTCTTTACGATGTATATATGAAATGTTTCATTCAGTTAGATAGTAAATTCACGATGCAGAAAAAACGCAATAATCCAAATAAAAAACAATGCTTTATTGTGAATCAACTAATAAACTGTATAAAATGCTATCTAACTCATATAAATATAATACTCGTATATTAAATAATATCTTATATAAATACCTATAACCTATTACATAACTTCCTATATACCGGTGATACTT